>JAASFO010000173.1:0-33976 GCA_023333815.1 Globisporangium recalcitrans
AACCTTTGTGACGTCATCAGATGACGTCACACGAGCATGCAGGGACCTGTTGTACCATAATCCCTTTGTCGTTTGCCTCTGCAATGCACGTTGAAGGTGGTGATTGACACACACGATCTGGCAAACAGATCCACCTTCATGTAATGGCTGGTTAAGGCACTTAACACATCTCCGAAAAGTATCGAGGTGGTACCTCGCGGCGCAACGGTTGACGAACGTGTCCCGTTGTGTTGCGGCCCCCAGATCTGGCTGACATGCTGGTTATTGATCACTGTGTTCACGAAGAGAGGAAGGGTGCTCTAATGTTGACGTGACTTACACCCAGTAGGGTCTATCCGTAGACCCACCTCCTGTATTGTTTGCTTTATTTGTTTTGTATTTGTGTCCATGTCAAGACCGACTGAGAGTCGTCCCTGGCAGAGTCTGGATCGCGGGTCTGTGGATAAGTCTACTTCGGTTACTACCTGAAACGACCAGATTCGAAAGAACTACAAAAGGGTACACAGTGTGAGGTACTGATCAGAGGTCTGCCAGTGTGTGCGATCTCGCTAGGTTGGAAGAAGCCCCACCACTTGTCTGCCATTTATCCAAGTCTGGACACCACACCTTCAGTTCTCTGGTGACCCTTCATCATCACACACTAGACGGAAAGGATTGGTGCGGTGCAACGAATAAATGAATGAGCGAGAGCTCTTTCATCTGGTTGAGTTGTATGGGGAGCTGGTGACTCGCTGAGGCTCTTGCCGCGTCTCACCTGTTATCGTCCATCGTTGTGTCACCCGCTGGACTGCAGCGGGAAAGATTCCAGTGGTTCCAGGATCGGCTGATCCGACACCTGGAGCATCGGTTTCCACAGGGATGCAATACGCATGCATGCTGTCTCCTTTCGCTCTCTAACTCACAGAATACAAGACGAATGGTCGATGTGCACAAGAGTGTCAAGTATGTCTGAGTGCAGGACACAACACCACTCCTGAAGGTTGTGCTGGTGACTCCAAACGCACATGGAGGCATAGATGTACCCAAGTCTACAGAGGGAGAGGACATTTTGAGCGTATTCTCTGGTTGAATGCACTCTGTTTGATAGTTTGGTTGTGCAGTCGACATGAAGTTCTTACGAGCCAATCGCGGAAAAGGATTCTTGCCTGCTTGGCTCGGTTTTCCTATGTGAACGACGAGAATCCTTTCCGCGATTCGTTTTGAAAGGGTGCATATAAAACCCTGTTTGACAACAGTGACTGAAATCTAGCTCTCACCTTGAAATTGTGAATTCGGATCGGAAAAGGCAAACAAACCTCCATGCCATCAGCAGCATGAACGCATGGACCGCGCCGAGACCGTCGGCGGAGCAGACGTCGCGCTGGACGCGCAACGGCGAGTTCCTCGTGTACCTGGTCCCCGTGGGTGCGATCTCCGCCGAGCGCTACGCCGCCTACGTGGCGCTCCTGCAGCAGCACCGCGCGCTCCCGATCAGCGCGCTCACGCGACCGGGCGGCTACACCCCCGAGCTCTCCCCGTTCAAGAGCTTCTCGTGGCAGAGCGCCGGCGCGATCCGCTTCCGCTTCGTGTCGACCGCGGAGCGCGTCGAGAGCTGCGACGGAGAGGACGTGCACGCGTGGAACCGGCCGATCGGCGTGATCGGGATCTGCCACTGTCCGTCGACGCCGAGCTTGAAGGATGCATACGCTCAGTTTGCGGCATCGATCAAGCACTTCCCGGGCACCCTCGTGCAGAAATGCTTTGCGTTTGAGCACCAGTTTGAAGTGGGCACGGTCGAGCAGGTCGCGTCGCTGAGCAACTTGGTGATGTTCCCCGTGCACCACGAGCTGGACGGTGGCGTGTCGACCGTGAGTCTGCATCTCCAGGTCGTCATGGACACGATCGCGGTCACGATCCTCATGTCGCTCGAGAGCACGATCCGCGCAGCGATGCGCCAGCAAGCGCAGAGCCACCACTCGCTGCCGTTCCAGTCGTCGTTCGAGTTTGGCGACATGGCGAGCTTCCTGCTGGACACGAACGTCGAGCCCACGCAGTCGCAGATGAACCAAGGCAACACGCCGCTGCTGTCGTCCCGAGAAGGAGCAGGAGGGACGTTACAGCCACAGAGCCTGCACGCTGCGATCACGTCCATGGCATCCACTGCGGTCTCCACCACCGCGTCCGCGTTCACATCCCCGTTCACAGACTCGCGCAGTCGCAAGCGCCAGATCGCGCGCCACCGGAAGCTGTTTGGCGACTACTCGGTGCTGCTCGACTGCGTCCCCGATGCGCTCGAGCACTACGCGGCGGCGCTGGAGCTGCTGAAGGACGAAGAACGCAAGAGCAACGGTTCTGGTGGCGACGTGCTCTGGCTCGCCGCGGCGCTCGAAGGGTATGTCTACTGTCTGTTTCTCGAGTCGAAAGACCAGTTTGTTGTGGAAATCGTCGAAAAGGCGTCCGAGGCGATCGCGTTGTACGCGAGAGCGGGCGTGAGCGATCTCGAGTGCCAGCTGGTTGAGAAAATCGGCTGGTACTGTGTCGCTGTGGCGTCCCAGCTCGCGCAGGCGAAAACAAAGGGGAAAGAGAAAGCGAACGAAGCGATCTGGATCAAGCGGCTGCTCTGGGATACGCTCGACCGCGGGCTCATGGTGTTCCCAGAACTGCAGTTGCAGCGGCAGATTGAGTTTGTCGTCGAGGCGAGCCGCATGCTGGAAAGCGTGGGGCATCGACGGCGAATGGCGTTCTTCCTGCACGAAGCAGTCGCGCTTCTAATTGGACGCAACAACACACGTCCGGTCTCGTCAGTGGCGTCTCCGTCGCTACAAGGGTCGACTATGCAGCGTCAACGAGACTTACAGGCAGCGTTGCTGCTTGAGAGGATCACTGCTACTCGTCTGGGGATCTCCGAGGACTCTTCAAACAAGGCACCTGTTCGTGGTGATGGCATTGGCAGCAGCAAAGAATGGGAGGTGACCACGTTGTACAAGAGCAAGAAGACTCGGCGTGGCGTTCAGATTGACCCAGCGCCGCTTGCGTCGCACGAAGAAGTGTGGCTCATCCTTCGCTTTCATGTCCTGCGCCAGCTTCTCACGATCTCGAAGATGCTCGGCGATCCGTTCCTGGTGGGGAAATACTGCATCCAGCTGCTGCAGATGCTCTCGTGGTGCGATTCCATCGCTTCACACGCGGTGATCTCTCCAAGGCGAACAGCAAACAAAGCGTCCAGCAACAGGAACCCAGCAGCAGGCAGAGGCACGTCAGTGGACCAAGTGCAGCGACCGTTTAGCATGCAGCGCAGTGCGGCGCAGTCTGCCGAACGGCAAGGTCTGTTTGCGAAAACGAGCGTATACTACACGCCCCCGTCCAGCGTGGAAACGAAAGCCAGGCGGTACTTCACTCTCGCGGGTTCCCCATCCGCGACCATGTCGTCTGCCGCAGCGTCGCTGTCATCGACAATCGCTAGCACGCCGCGGATCCTGGCAACCCCGCGGCAGCAGTTCTCAGCCGCGGTGAGTGCGATCTCAACGAAAGCGTCGCCAGCGTTCTCGTCGTTCTCTCATCACAGCCATTCCCACGCCAGTCCGCACGGGATTTACTCGAACAACAACAACAGTGTCGGCGGCTCTCCAAGTTTGAGTTCTGGCGGCACTAGCAGCGAGATCGGGCTTTCACCCGGCACCTACACGAATCACGAGGACGGATTTGAAAGTCCACAGTCGAGTGGAACGAATAGCAGCAGCAGCAACTCGACAAACAATGGAGGACCCAACACTCGTGCGACGAATCAAGATCGGATGTTCGGAGCGCTGGCAGTCTGGAACATCCGCTCGAAAGAAGAGGTGGTGGAAATGGAGAAAGGTATCCTCAGTCTGATGGAATCCGAGTGTTCGTCCCTTCGACCGAGCGAACAAGTCAAGCTGTCGACATTTCTAGGCATCGACAAGATCCGGGTTCTCGCGAAACTGGACCATCCGTTCTTCACGAAAGCGAGAGCTATGGAGCAGTATGCTCCCGTTGGAGGAGTCACAGGCACTGCCACCGACGGAGGTCTGCAAACCTCGACGACCAAGTCGGATTTCTTCTACTCTCCATTTGAAAAACAGCAGCAAGAGAAGCGAAGAGCGGCTGGCATGAGCGATGGCGCAAGGTCAGGCTCACGTTCAGCGCAAGACAACGTGTTCCCAGTGTACGAGAAGATTGAGCTGGAGATGGTCGTGTCCAACCCGTTCGGCGTGGCGATCGATATCCAGCAAGCGACTGCCTGGATTGTTTTCGACGACGAAAATGGTGACGGCAAACTTGCAAGTAGCGGCTCTCTTACGAATGCCGCCGCTGTCGAGTGCTATCCGTGCTCGTTTGTGCTCGCGCCGTACGAGAAGCAGAAATCCGTCCTTCTGGGCATTCAGCCGCTGAAGGAAGGGAGTTTCCACGTGCGCGGCTGCTTCCTCAAGGTGCTGAATCTGAAAACGTCGTTTGCGCTACACTCGCCTGTGGGACTGCGTGTGGTGGGCAAATTGCCGCTCGCGTCGCTGTCGCTTTGTGAGTTTGGCAGCTTGTCGTCGCACTCGGTTGATCAGCGGACAAAAGCGTCGAAGGAGCGGAAAGAAGATCTGCGCATCTGCATGTTCTCGAGCGAAACGAAGCAGTGCGAGCTGCGGATCCGCAATGTTGGACAGAACCCCATCAACAAGTGCCATCTGAAAGCCACGGTGTTGAGGAAGCAAGTGGTGAAGAAGACAATGGTGGTGTTCCACAACCTGACGCCTCCAGTTTCATCGACAAGCCAAGGGACAGCGAGCAGTTATGAGCAAATCATTGAGACCGACAGTATCACCTTGCGGTGCAGACTTCTAGCGAGTGGTAGTGCCGGTGCGGATCATGAGCACTCTGGAGATATCGTACCGGTGCCGATGGTGAATGGTGACGTGGTATCGATCCAGTTTGAGATCTTGCTGCTGCAGAAAAGCGGGAGTCAACAGCGCCGATACGCAAGCGAAGATGAGCCGCTGGAGGAAGAGGAAGAGATTGTGTGGAGCTTTGTGTACGCGGACGACCCAGAAGAAGCAGACCGCTGCTTAGAAAGTGGCGACGAACGGGTGCCTCCGACCGTGTACTACCGAGAAACGAAGCTTGCGCTGAAACTCGTGTCGCTGCCGTCTTTGACGTTATCTGGTGTTTCGCTGTTGCCATCAACGTCAGAGAGCATCCCTGTTGGCTCAAGCGGCTCATTATTCCGACGAGGAGCATTTTCAGAAGAAGATGAGGAAGAAGCGATTGTCTTCAGTGCAGGCATGGACAACTCGCATTTTCTGCTCGTGGTCGAAGTCGAGAATCCGACAGAGACAGCGTTCCGATTTCGTGTGCGCCAGCGATTTCCTCAGAAGTCCGTCCGAGTGCTGACTGACGATGGCGGAGATGATGAAGAAGAGCGCTGTGATCTCAGCTGCGATGTTGAAATTGGTCGCAAATGCTCGCGACGGCTGGCGATTGAGGTTCCTCGCATCCGCTCAAACTCATTCGTTGAGAGTGGCGGCGAAGGGGACCATGCCGCGACTGCTTCATCAGCGCACCACAAACTTGCAAATCTGCTGAATGCGCTGGTCGAGATGGAGTGGGAGACGTATTTTGGGACCAAAGGCCAGTTGCTGTTCGCAGACTTTCTGTGGCGGAGAGGGGTTCAAGACGACCAAGCTGCGAAGCGCGAGCTGTTTTTGCCCGAGTTTGCGTTCGAGATCTCTGCGCCAGGGCTACTACCCAGCTCGCAGGAAGTTTTGGCATTGCAAGGTGATGGCGAGGAGGAGGATGGTGCTGCTGGTGGAGGCGGCATCCCGATGCTCGACGATGGTCATAGCGGTGAGGAGGAAGAGAACGAGGAAGAAACGACCAGTGTGTCGAGATCGCCGTTCATCTTCTTCCAGGGGACGCAACTGAGTGGCGAACGGCGACAGCTCGCAGTGCACGCGATGGAGTTCGTTCGGATCACGTTTGAGCTTCGAAAGCTGTTGTCGAGTCTTGGGGAGAATGCGAGTGCAAATGGTGGTGCTGACCCACAGGACGCCAGTGTTTGCCAAGCGTCGATTGAGATTCGCATCACCCAGGAAGGCGAAGAAGAAGTTGGTGATGACATCGAGTCGTCCTCTTCACTGGTTGACGAGAACGTCGTGGTGGTTGGGATGCTGAGAAGAGACCTCGAGTGGTCAGCTGGCACCAAACACGACCAAGAAGAAGTGGAAACCCACGAGATCCAGGTGCTTTTCCTCTCGCGCGGCGAGTTCCGAGTCTCCATCTGCGGTCGCATTCTGGACGAGGAGACCAACCAGGTTCGCGAAATCTGGTCCCACCAGCCGCTCTACCTTCTCTCAACTGAGTGAGCGAGTAGACGACGGACGACACTGTTGTGAGGTATGTATGACATCGCTCTCTCCTTTCTCTCTCACTCTGTGTGGGATAACATCGGTATTTAATCGGAAAGAAGCGTGCCATCAACCAGCTCTCCATAGCCAGGATGAGCCAGCTATCTGCCTGCTTGTCTCCATCGCTTGTACCCCCATTCCAAGTGCATTTCGCTCAAATTGTGGCTCCATGAACCCCCGCAGCTGCTCTCCAGATCTGGTCAGATGGGAGAAGAAGACCAAAGCTGCTCATTTTGGTCGCTGAGCTGACTATTTTTACCAGCCTATTGCTCAGGAGCAGTGTCCAATTCTGCCGCGTGTTGCAGATGGCATAGAAAGCAGGCAGGGAGACAGACAAGACAGCGGGTGATCAAGGCGCCACCATCAAGGCATCAATAGGAGGGACGAAGCGATCGCAGTGGACAGGAGCGTCCGAGACCCCAGCGATGACGAGCGAGTACTTCCACGTGCGGAAGCTCATCTGGGACGAAATGAAGCAGCACGTCAAGCCGTCGGAAGTGCGCGAGCTGCGAACAGCCAGCGGCAATCAACTGATAGACGAGAACCAGGCGAGAGGGTCCTGATATGATCGATTGCTCAATGTTTGCACACAAGCAAGTGCTGACTGTCTGGGAACACGTGTCCATGAGCAGGAGCTGTCGAAGGAGCTCGTAGTGCTGGTGGAGATTCTCTCCGACTTCCAGCAGCAAAATGACAACATTCGGGTACGTCCTCTGCGGTATACGCATTTTGTGAATGGCAGCTGCAGTACCGATGACTCTGTTGTCTTGTTGCTTGTCTCATAGGACGCTCTGATGAAGCGCCAGCGTGTCCCTGAACCGCCGGGTCGGTCGCTGCTGCTCGAGAAACTCAAGCTACTCGCGCGCGATGTCCGATCCAGAGCTGATTGAGTCGCGATAGTGAGGTCCTCGAAAGAGAAAGAGCTGCTCGAGTACGTGTTGAGTGAAGCCGAAGGAACGTCCGAGCCTCAGTTTCCGCGATGTCCTTCGATGCCTCGAATGTCAGAGCTAGTATCTCCGCGCTTCAACAACGACTCCATGGACGGTGTGAGCGGCATCCCGATCCGCCCAGGGACTAGCGGTGGCAAACGTCCCACGACTGCGAGTTCTTGGCGACCAGTGTCTCGAGGCTCCACGACTTTTGTCTCGTCGACAGCATCGTCGGTGCTCGAGTCCCCAGAGGTCAGCAGCCAGCGTTGCTGGACGTCACTTTCGCTGAGAAAATGCTACTGTGAGGTTCTCATTTTCATTGTGATTCTGGGTTGTTGCAGCTGCACAAGCGCTTGAACGTGGAGCAAATCGACGCAATTCTGGACGATCTTCAAGACGCCTCCAAGAGACAACGATGATGACGACGGAGACTACCCACGCCGGCTCTCGCTGCCGTCACTCAACTACCACCAGTCGTGCTCGTCGTCGTCGCTGCTTTCATCATCGTCCAGATCGCTGTCAACAACGAAAGTTCTGAAAATCCGGCACGTCATCCAGGAAGTGCGAGACGAGCCGTTCCTGTCATGAGACCCAGCAAGCAAGCGAAGTGATCATGGACAAACAACACGGCCGCGCCACACACTGTAAGTTAATAGACTACTCTCCCCACCCAAAGGCTGGACAGAAGGCGAGCTCGTATACATCGACTGAGGTCGGTCAACCTTGACGTTGACCCTGATCAAAAGTGCAGCTTTCTCCACATTTGCGTGTCAAACCAGATCTGCGACGTGTGTGAGCTCTTCCTCGTCAAAGTCGATGATGTGGTCACTGACTTGAAGCAATCGCTCCGATGATCTTTGCAAGGGTTTCTGGGGTGGAAAAGGGGAAAAATGCGCCAATCCGCGGCGCTGATTGGCGGATCGCTCTTTGTATGGGGAACTGTATGGGCTGGCGAGTGATTGGTTCTCGGACACTCGCAATGGTGACACTGGCAGCTTGTGCGCAATGGCGCCTCATATTGCTGCTGCAACGAAATAGGCGTCGTCGGGTGATCCACAGAAAAGCATACCTCTTTTACCTTAAACAAGGTGAGTCTCGTGTGTTGCTCTCTCTCTCTCTATGATAATGCTTGGCATGGGATGGTGGTCCCTGTTGGATGCCGTTGAGCGATGGCGCTTTGTTGCTGTCTGCTTGGCGGCTTGGAGCTGGACAGCAGCATTTGGAAATGCAACGCGATGCGATGAAAGGAGAATGGTGGTGGTTGGTGTGGCAGTGCGGTCGAGAGCTTCGATCGGTGCGAGTAGGCGACGCGTACTGGCAGTCGACAGGAAGATGGTAGGAGCGCAGCGAGATGCAAATCCAGGGCTGCGACGGATTCGGATGGGTGGAAAGAAAGCGAGATACAGGACAAGGATCGAGAGCAACGACTTTCGAGATTCAACCCATTCGCCCTACGCGTGTGCAGCGGCGTTTGCTACCAGACTCGTCGATCCTCTCCTACTAGCACCACACCACACCAACCAACCTCCTTTCTGCACACGCTTGGCATTCCCGGCAGATCAGGCGAGCCATGCGGAGGCGTCAACACGTTTCAGCACGAGCGAGCACGCGTACTGACCTCCTGTTGCTCTTGTTCCGTGTGTGGCTTTTGCAGATGCGTCACGTTGCTGCTTTCCTTTTGCTTGTGTTGGGCGGAAACACGTCCCCTTCGGCTGCTGACATCGAGAAGGTCATCGCGTCGTTCGGCGGTGAAGTCGACTCGGCCAAGGTCGAGCTGCTCCTGAAGGAGCTCGAGGGCAAGGACATCGAAGAAGTCATTGCCGCCGGCAAGGCAAAGCTCGCGACCGTCTCGGTTGGCGCCTCGTCTGCTGGCGGTGCCTCCGCTTCGGCCGGTGCCGCTGCCGCCGCGCCAGTGGAAGAGAAGGAAGAAGAAGAGGAAGCCGACCTCGGTGCCGGCATGGACATGTTCGGCGGTGGTGCCGATTACTAAGCGCGACCTGCGACCGGTTTTGATCATCCCAGACAAAACGCGAGAGTAATTGAACGTAATCGAACGCGCATGTCTAGCGTGTGACGCTATTCCAAGCAAACCAAAAGCCCTTTGTGTGTGTGGACCTTTGCCTGTGATGTTGAACGTATGATGCAATATCACGCAGCCATTGAGTGATTGGGATTGCTACGAGAGAGAGAGAAAGAGAGACTACCTACCTAACCTAAGAACTTGGTGCCCACGCGACGACAAACGCCTGCCCAGCCGACTGCCGAGATGGCGCCGAACGGGAAGCCTGGGAACGACAACAGGCGCTCGAACGGCACCATGTACCCTTGCGGCAGCTCCGCGAGCGGCTGGTTCCAGTACAGGAACGTCAGCAGCCCCATCACAGCAGGCTGCACATATTGCACACATCAGCAAATAATGCACACACACACACATGGATTAGATTCACGCTAGCCCAGTAAAGAGTGTAGGAGGCATCGTAGGACGCAAAGCAGGGTTCGCACCGTCCGCATTTGGTTGATTCGCTTCTGGAGATTGGATGGCGCAGCTTTCTGCATGCGCTCCACTGTTGATCATCCATCCATCCATTCATACACGCACATAGATACAGCATTGTCAATACAAGCGATCAGCAAAGCAAGGTAACAACAGCAAGCAAGCAAGCGCAAGGCAAAAGCAACGCACCTGCGAGCTCCTGCATCTGCTTCTTGACCGTGTTCATCTTGCGGATCGCCTTGGACTGCTCCACAAACGTCTCGACCGAGTTGAGGCGGTTCACGATCGCCACCTGCTCGTTGTACGCCTTGAGCAGCGCGGTCTCCTGCGGCGTGAGCTGCGTGCCGCGCGTGTTCCACAGGTGCATCGCCACGTCGATCGCCAGCATGAGCAGCGCGATGGCCACGAGGTCGTAGCAGCGCAGCGTCTCGATCGGCAAGAGAGCCATCTTTGCTTGTTTTCTCTTTTCCCCTTCCTTTTGTTTGTCGTTGTCTTTGTGAAGTGCGAACATGTGACGAAAGTCGAGATCGTACTTAGAGGAGGACCTTACAAACACCAAATGCAAGGATCGAAATTAAAAGGATACATACGCTACTGCGATTGCATATTCCTTACTCTCGTCATTCCCAAAAGACGGCAATCCAGGATTCCGAGCAGCAAGACAAGCAGCAGAGCAAGCGAGGAGCGAGAATGGCGCAGGACATGCGCGCGCTGCGCAACTTCGTGACGGCCAAGGACGGCTTCGAGTACGAGAACCTGGCCGAGGGGACGGTGTGTCTGCACATCACGCACAGCAACCTGCAGATGCAGATGGTGGACATCCGCCTGGATCTGCACGCCACGATCGCCGAAGTGCGCCACAAGGTCTATCGCCACTGCGGCACCAAGCCCGACGCCATGGAGCTGCTGCTCATGGGACCCGACGGCTCGGTGCTCGTGCGTCTGGACGACGACCGCAGGATGCTCGGCTTCTACAGCGTGCAGAACGGCATGCGCCTGCATGTGGTCGACAGAGATCCGTTCTCGCTCTCGAAAGGCGGCGGGCTCGAGGACGTCTCGCTCATCAAGAAGTACGAGATCTCGGAGGATGACTACGAAAAGCGTACGTTTTTGCTGTGTGTATGCATGGCGATGCAAGTGCCAATCTATTAGCATTGCTCTCTTGCAGTATGTGGTTCTGACTTTGTTACATGTATCTCCGAACAGGCGAGAAAACGGTGCGCGCGTACAAGAAGGACCAGCTCGCGAAGGATCCGAACTGGAAGCCGAAGAAGATGATGAACGTCACTCGCCCCGCTGTCGATCCAGAGAACCTGCCGGGTCCAGAGAGCGTGCAGGGCATGAAGGTCGGCGATCGTTGCGAAGTGCAACCTGGCGGACGCCGCGGACAGGTGGCGTATCTGGGCGAAGTGGCTGAGATCTCGCCAGGGTACTGGGTCGGCGTCAAGTTCGACGAGCCGCTGGGCAAGGGCGACGGCTCGGTCAAGGGCAAGCAGTACTTCCAGTGCGAGCTCAAGTACGGCGGCTTCATCCGCCCGCAGAACGTCGCAGTCGGCGATTTCCCAGTCGAAGACCCGTTTGCAGACGATGATGACTCGGACGACGAGCTGTAGGGCTCGTTAGAGAATGATGACAAAGCGTCATACGCTACGCATTGTCGAGCTCAAGACAAGCGCCTCGCGGCAGTAGGCTAACAAGTAGGAGAGCGTCACTGGAAACAAAGTAACCGCAGATCTAAATTACTTCTCTTTTTTGTTGCATTTTCGTTGGTTGTTGTTGGCATCAGCCCCGATCTATTCCTTATCGTCGCCTACACAAGCAGCGCCTTATTCGTCTCTCGTCATCGCCTCATGCCTGCATCATCCAGCAGTAGCCGGCGCTCGCCACCACCATCGCTTGCGCACACCATTACGAGCCAGACAGACACACGAAGAGTGCGACGACACTAACCACCACGCAAACTGCCTAGATCTCAGCCTTGCGGGTGACTTCGTCGACGTTCCAGCGCTTGCGCTTGCTGAGCGGACGCGTCGGCGAGAGGCGCACGAAGTCGCCCATGTTGCAGGCGTTCTCTTCGTCGTGCGCCATGAACTTCTTGGTCTTCTTGTAGTACTTGCCGTACTTTGGGTCCTTCACGATGCGCGCGACCTCGACCAGCACGGACTTCTGCATCTTGTTGGACACGATCTTCCCGAACAGCGGCTTCATAGTGGATAGGTAGGTGGGTAGACAGACAGACGCTCGCTCTCTTCTTGTACACGCGCACGCACGCACGATCGCACACACACACACAAGCACTTGCTGCTTGCTTCTTGCTCAGCTTCTTGATCACAGAAGCACGCAAAGGTGAGCTCTCGATTTGATTTGGTTGGTTGATTTCGCTGCATCCCTTCGGACCACATTCGCGCAACCTCCTTCAGAATCTCACCCTTGCGTCTGATTTGTTGAAATTGAGATGTGTTTATTGCCAATAGGATGCACAAAAGTGTCTCTAAATACTTTTGTTTGAGCCAATCCGACATTGACAGTCCTGTTCTAGAAACCAGAGTCAGAGTCAGCAAATTTCAACAAGCAGACAAAAAGCAACCAGATCAAGAAGATGCAGCTCTTCGTGCCGTACGTGTACGCGCCGAGCGCCGAGGCGTCGTACGTGAAGCTGGTGACGCCGCTCGGGGTGCTGCGCGTGGAGAAGGATGCGGCGTGGAAGGCGTTCGCGAGCGTCTCGGTGCTGCTCGTGACTTTCGTGCTGTACAAGCTCTGCTTCTCGTCGTCAGGCAAGAAGAAGAAGAGCAAGAAGAAGACGAAGGAGCCGAAGCTCCAGAAGCGAGGGGACGTGAAGGAGCAAGAGGGAGAAGAGGAAGAAGAAGAAGGCAGCGACGAAGAAGAAGAAGGCAGTGATGACGACGGTCGCTCGGCGCTGGACGAGAGCATCCTGAAGAAGGGGGAGCACAGCTACTACTACGCGCACCAGCGCCGCGTGGTGAAAGATACCAAGGACGAGAACGAGATCAAGAAGACCATGGTGTCCACGTACGGTTGGGTGGACAACAAGAGCACCGTGAGGTATGTGTGTGTGGAAATGCCGCTATGTTGTTGTTATTGTGGAGCTCTCTCTCTCTCTTGTCGTATGCTGTGATGATGAGACTGACATTGCGTTGCGTTATGTTGCTCTGTTGCGTGGCTATTGTAGCATTTACTTGCGAGACGATGCCGTCGTTGACATGCAAGATGACCAGCTGGTCCTGGTGCGTATGCTATCACATCTATTATATCGACGCTTCTCTATTGGTGTTGGGCACACTCACATGTTGTCTATTTGTGTTGTGCTCAAAATGCAGAACTGGACCAAGACGTCGTTCTCGCTGGACCTGCTCACTATGCCGAAGGGCGACCAGGCGAAGAGCCTCGTGATCCCGACGCTGTACAGTGGCATCAAGGACGTGGCGTGGAAAGTGAAGAAGAACCAGCTCACGGTGACGCTCACGAAGGAGAAGCTCATGCCGTGGAAGTCGCTCAACGGCGCGGCCAAGAACATGGAGGAGCACATCGAGTACGACCAGAGTCTCTACGAGTAAACAAGAGGCGCAACGAGCATCCCCATTCTGCACACACGCACGTACGTATTGGGAATAGAGAGAAACAAACATGCCATCTTTGCGAAAAATGAACATGAACGCGAAAAAAGCAACTCGTCGTGTTTGCAGCAATTGCACAAGCGGCTCAAGATGAGAAGCACCCAGGTACAGTCAGTCTCCATCCAGATCTCTCTCGCTCTGATATAGCCATGTAGATCTCACTCGGGGACCCAGAGCTTGAGGTGGCTCGTGTCGTAGGTGGCCGTGAGGATGCTCTTGGCGCCGGCGAAGACCACGCCCGTGAGCAGGTCGTTCGGCACGCAGTGGGAGCTCACGAGGCGCACGCGGCCGCTGGATTTGCTGCTCGCGAGCTCCCAGACGTTGAGAAAAGTGTCCTCGCTCACCGACACGACGTGGTTCTCGTGCACGTCGATCGCGGTGATCGCGCGCGTGTGGGCAGCCACCTCGGCGTGCAGCTGGAAGTTGTTCTTCTTGCATACCCGCATGCCATCGGTCAGCATGCCGCAGACGAACCAGTGCTCGAGCGCGAAGCACATGGTCGTGACCGGGTCGCTGCTCTCGATGCGATGGAGCACGTCAAAGTTGTCGTCGGGGTTGTGCACGAGGATGAGACCGCTGTCATCGCTGCTCGCGACCAGCGCGCCGTTTGCAGCAGATTCGATGCACGAGATCGCGGCGTCTTTGTGCTCGTGGAGCGTCTCGAGCAGCTCGAATTCCTGCGCCGACGTGGCTTTCGACGACTTCTCCTTCCCGAGAACGAGCAGCTTGCCGAGCGACGTGCCTGTTGTGCGCGGCAAGTTTGAGTGCTTCGATACAAGGCAAGTCGCAAGATTCTAATCGGATCGGACTGGCTGTGTTCGTACCGACAATGAGACTCGGTTGGCTCGAGTTGATCGCCGCGATCCCCCGACAGAACACTGCGACGCCTGAGGGAGTGTGTGTGTGAGAGAGAGAGAGAGAGAAAGAGCATGTCAACACCAACCCAGAGTTTGCACACATTCAGGATACAGTCAACCGCTGGACTTGGCTCGAACCTTCTTCCGGCACATCCAGTGCATCCTTTAGCGCGAGCTCGTGCAGACTCTGCTCGCTCTTGTCGTCAAAGATCTACCACAGAGCAACAAAGGCAACGAGATGAAACCAGTGCTCCCGACAAAAGGGATCGAAGGGTAACAGCAAGCGCATAGTAGATACACTCACCTGGACGCCGTTATCCGATGTCACGACGATAAACACGCTGTCCTGGAGCGTGCACAAGCGCACTTGGTGGATGAGCGACTTCTCGGCGATCGGCAGTTTGTTGGCGACGCACGGCGTCTGCGCCACGTTCACGACCACCACGTCGTCCATGTGCGCGTACACCTGCAGATACAGAGCGAGTGAGACCTCAGGATAGTGCCGCCGTTAGTGGCATCTAGGCAATCCAGCGCAAAGACGCAACGACGAACCACAGTGTCGCCAGCTTTCGAGAGGTTGCTGCAGACGTAGGAGACGAAGAAGTCGGTGCTCAGGAGCTCCGGGTCGGAGAACCACGACTGCGCCATCTTTACAAGAAGTGCGCTTCGAGCTGCTGCTTGTGCTTGTCTCTGGCGTGTGACTGCTTGGCTGCGTGTGCAAGTAGAGCGTCGGGCGTGCGACGCGGCGGCGCGATCCGTTCCTGCTCTGGACGGCAGAGCGCATTTAAGCATTTGTTGCATGGCACAGCAACCATTTTGCGACTGCGACCTTTCGAAGCACTGCACGAGGCGACACTCTTATGAGGAGGTTGTTTATTCGAGCTCTGCTGTTCAGTTTTGGTGTGAATAGGGTCTGACACGGTTCTCTTACAAACGCGATGGCTCTTTTATACGAAAAGTAGTTTACATCCTGTTTCTCCGATAGAAAACTGTCGAACAGCATGCAAACAACTCAAAGTGTCCACCATCTTACTTTTGGCAGCACTTGACTTTCGTCGTGTGTGAATCCGTCTGAGTCTTCCTCTCCAACATCTCAAGCACTGTATCACCGCCATAGTCCAGTCGTCCTCATCTGCCTTTCCCCCCTCTACTCACACCACTGCAGGAACTCTGCTTGGCAGATGTCATACTTTCTTCTCGAGTTTGCAGTCTGTTGCTGAGCGCAGTGTTCACAGTCTTGAGCACGCTCGTATCGATCTCAGCCTGGAGCATCGCTGCGTTCATGTTTTCTTCTTAGCTGCAGCAGCGATGGCGAAGAAGAAAGTGTATCTCTCACACTCACACACTCACAGTCTCAAAGTCTCACAACGACAACTGAGTGATGATGGGAGAGTGTTTGATCGATCAGAGGTTAGAAACTGTATCCTGACCTGACAGTGATATGCGAGAGTATCACAGATGATCTGTTTGACTTGTACCATAGAGAGCTTGTTTTGTGTCTTTGCACCTGTTCAACTCATCCCGAACTGTTCTTGTACTTCGAAGTGCAGGTCTCCACTCTCTACAGGAACAAGTCGATGATTCGGCAGTCGTACCGTAATGGTACACCTGTCCCGTCTGCTTGCCTAATGCTGGCGTATCTGCAAGAAGAGATTCGTTCGCCAGTCAAGGAGATTCGTCTCAGGAGCGAGAGCAGCGGCTTTGTATGATCGCGCGCGCGAGTGAATCCACTTTGAGGGTCAGATCAGTGGGACTCGTGGCGGGAATCCTGAGAGGAGCCTCTGCTCCTGTGAACAAGGACCTTCAACATCGACTTTTGAACTCGCTGGCTATCGTGAAGCTGTCTGAAGCGCAAGATGGGTCTTGCGGCTCAGGTCAGCAGCAAGCGACTGAGACTCCCTTTCCCCATTCGCCAGTGCAGTCAGCAGGTCCGTTGCATCAAGGTGATGAGTGTGTGTGTTGAGTTGAATTGGGGCTTCGAACGCCGATTACTCGACATCCGCAGTGCGTGTTTGAGAGGGGAAAGCGAGACAGAGGAGCTTTTTCGTGGACGTGGCATCCTCGTCAGAGTGATTGGGGATCGCCCTGCTTGGGAAGCTGAAGCAATTCATGTTGGTTTGCTGGTGGCAAACTGGAAACTCTTCGAACCGCTGGACACGCTTTGGGGACAATGCTTGGGAGCTGAGTTTCCTTCCTGAGCTGCGCAAAGCGCCATGTGCTTGAGGAGGTCGCGACACAATGATGTTCATACTGCGCGTCCTCCGCATCTGTCAAACACAACACACACCAAGCTCTTGGCGACTCTCGATTCCCAAGTGATGTGGCGCCGCTGTCTTTTGTCGCGGGTTTCTACTGGTATCCATTGATTTTGATTTTGTTTGTGGCGTGAACAGGATGTTGTGATCACTGGCGGTCGCATTCGCATTCGAATTTGAAGACAGAGTGCGTCCATATTCGCTCCGCACAATAGACAGTACCACCATGAGCCAGCCCATTTATCCACTCCACCACCACTGTTGGCAGCACCAGTTAGCTCCGAACACCATGAAGAGCCCATTTGAGGGGAAAGCATAAAGTCATGCGGTAGACGACTGACTGGAGATTCATCGTAAGACGGATCTTGCTGGCAGGCAGCACATGCACTAGAAAGTGGCTCCGTTGACCGAACATGGGTGTGCGAGTTTGGATGGACGCGCGTGCTCTTTCAGGTATCCAGCAACTCAGCAACTCAACTCACCTGCCTCTCTGCTCTCTCTGACCCTCCTCTTGCAAGAAGTGTCGAGGGAATGGCATTGACGTCAGTCAGTCAGTCGGAGTGAGTGAGTGCTAAGAATAATCAACAGTGTCTTCAGCCACTCACTGGAGCATGCATACCTGCTACATCTGACGCTCGCATTTGCCCACGGACAGCGACAGCTTGCTCCTCTTTTGTCAGCAAGAGCGTGGGCGATTGCGCACCATTTGATCACCATTGTCCGCGTCCACATGGTGCGTCCGCGGTGTTCTATTGCAGCCTCGCTGTTGGAATCGTGGGAAAGCACACCATCGGCGCGCGCCATATGGCGAGTCGCTCAACTCTGTCATTTTTCACAGTTGAGTTTTGCACCTTCCGAGTGCAGCCAAAAGCCAAAACACGCAGGGTTACCACATCAACATTGACGAGGAAGGACAGTCGGAGATTCCACCCACTTGGGTTCACTATATCGTGGGATCTTTTTTCTTTCGCGACATCCAGTAAACTACCGTCGCAGAGTGACTCAGATCTGAAACTTACCACTTTCGAATCATCGATATGGATGATACTACAGTGCAAGACGGACTTAAATGGAGGACATTGTGTCGAAAGAGCAGGAAAATCAACAGAGTTCTGGTTTCGAAGCCGAGTGGTGTCGCGATCGAAGACAAATCGAAGAGCAATCGACTCACTTGAGTGCGATTATGTCTGTGGTGCTATCCTCCGTCATAAATCGAGGATTCTTTTTGCTCGAAAGAGCAAAGCTTTGCTTTCTTAGAAGCCAAAAGGCTCAAAAACGAAGCGAATCGCGTCGAATCTCCTGAGCTCAGTCTGCAAAAATCCCACTAGCCCACGCGCGCGACAGACGCCCCCTGCCTGCCTGCCTGCCTGCCTGCATCCTTACTCACTCACCCACCCACTCGTGCTGTCTGCTGGCGATTAATTGCTGCGCGCGCGCGCTCGTTCCAATTGTCCGCGAGTCAAAGCGTCTGCTTTGTCTCCTCTCGCGCGTGTATTGCCCGTCATCCATCCCGCAGAAACTCAGTGCAGGTGGCGGCGTGATCTAAAAGCTGGGAGGGAGGAGAAAGAAAATTACAGGCGACTGCAGCAGCATCTGTCCAGACCCAGTCGATCGATCGATTAGTCCGTCTGTCTGTGAATGCACCGACGTCGCGCATTTGCATTCGCGTGTGTGACTGAATCGACACATCAAGCTGAATGACCACATTGACTGCTACCGCCCCTCCACTGACGACGAACCCGCTCTCGCCCGCCATTGAGCCCTCGAACCAGCCGATCCCCAGCCACGCCAACTATATGAGCAAGGCGGCCGGCGGCGGAGAGCTCGGAGCGATTGCAGAGAGCGGCGCGGCGACTACAGCAGGTGCCGCCAGTGTCGGAGAAGAAGAGAAGAACGATGCGGGCGTGCCTCCGCTGGCAGGCGTGCGCATCCTGAAGAAGACCATGTCCACGGACTCGATGCTGGACGACAAGTCGACTGCCGGCGGCAACCAGAGCAGCAGCGGCGGCGGCACACCCAGCAGCACCAAGCAGCGCAAGTACGAGCGCAAGACCAAGCGCTTCATCTGGCCGGACGAGCTGCATCGGCTCTTCGTCGCCGCCATCTTTGACGGTATGTTCTGCTTCCTCGTTCTTCTCATAGTAGATAGATGGTGTGCTGATCTCTTAATTCTGGTGGTGGTGTCGTTGATGTATGAGTACAGTCGGCTTGAAGAACGCGTCGCCGAAAGCGCTGCTGGGGGTACGTGTGCATATTATTGTACACACTGTCACAGGCTTCTTCCATCGATCTGGCGTTGTCCATGACTGACTTGTGCAAACTCGCTCTGTGTGTACTTGTGATCCACTAGCTCATGGGTGCGGCTGGACCGGACTCTGGTCTCACGACTGAACACCTGAAGAGCCACTTGCAGAAGTACCGACTCAACTACGAGCGCTCGCGCGCCGAGTTCCTCGAGTTCTACGACCACAGCGCGAAGAAGAACCTCAAGCGCCGCCGCAAGAACGGCAACAAACCGGGCGAGCACAACACGATGTTTGTGTTCCCGATTTCGCACAAGAAGCGGAAAAACGGTGGCGAGAGTGGTGACGGCGGTGGCGACAGTGACGACAGCGGCTCGGAGGACGACTCGGACGACGACGCGGTCGAGGAGATGAGCGACTCGACGCTGGAGCACACGACGCCGCGAGGTAGCGGCGCTGGGGTCTCGCTGCTCGAGCGCACCGGCAGCTTCACGAGCATGATGCAGCAGGACCCGAAGGACCCGATGGCCGCCGCCGCAGTCGCTGCCGCGTACGCCCAGCGGAGTCAACAGCAGCAGCAGCAGCAGATCCAGATCCAGAACTCGCTGCTCAGCAGCTCTGCTATGAACGACCCGCGAGCAAGTTTCAGCAGCAACCAGAGTGCTGTTGGCAACAACAACACGCAAGCGCAGGCGATGGCGGCGGCGTATGCTGCGAGCCAGCGGAAAGCGAGTCTCTCTGGAGGTGGCAGCAACAACAGCCGCGCGATGGCAGCTGCTGCTGCCGCCGCCGCAGCGGCGTTCCGATACCCTTTGGTGCCGCAAATGGGAGCTGGTGGTGGTCCAGGCAGCGCGTCAGGCGGACAACTGGGCGATCTGAGCGATCCGCAGTGGAACATCCTGACGTCGCTCATGTCGCCGCACATCACGGGAATGAATGGAGGTGGGAATGGAAATGGTGTGATGCCCACCAGCGAAGGCATGAATGGCGGCGGTGGCGACCAGTTCCAGCTCCACGACGAGCCGAACGATCTGCAGCTGCAGATGCATCTGGCGATGCAGGCGCAGATGAACCTGCATCGACAGATGCTCACGCGCAAAGTGGAAGTCTCGCAGCACCTCATCAACAGCCAGCACGACGGAAGCAACAACAACAATGGCGGCAACAACAACACCAACAACTATGGCTTGGGCTGGGGTGCAAACGCGCAACAACAACAACAACAACATCACCAGCAACAACAACGCCAGCAACATCAGCAATACTTCCAGCAAGACCAGCAGCAGCAGCGAGCAGTTGCCGCTGCAGCCGCTCGCCAAGTGCTCGCGAACTCGTCGCACCACCCGCAGATGCAGATGAACCTCGCTGCGAACGCCGCCGGTATGAGCAGCAGCAGCAGCAACCAGACGCCTCGGCCGTCTCTGGCTCCTCGCAACAACAACAGCAGCAGCATGAGTGTGACGACCTCTGCCATGTCGTCTTCTTCATTGGGGATGGGCAACATGTACGCATCCGCGTCTGGACAGCGAGGAGGGCTCCCGATCAGCGTCGGACCCGTGGACGTGGTGAACGTGCTTCTGAACGACAATGGCGGCTCAGCGGACGGGACACTCGGCGCGAGCCTCGGCTTTGACAAGAACTCTGGTGGTCCGCCAGGCGCAACAGCATCAGCAGCTCCAGTGGACGACGACTCGCTCGACCTCTACCGGTGGGACCGCATCGACCTCAACGTGGAGCTGGACGACGACGACCTCTTTGGCTTCCTCAAGTCGTAAATCGGTTGGAGTGTGCTGTCTGTGTATGCGGGTGGGTGGGAGTGGTGTGCGTGTTTCCTCGTATCCGCCAAGAGAACGCGGTATTTATTCCAGTGATGGTGATGATGTACAGAAGAGAAGAGAGAGAGAGAGAGAGAGAGAGAGACGCAAGCAAGCAAGCACTTGAGAGAATGTAGTCGGACGTGTATATAAATGGAGACTTTGTGAAGCAGCAAATCTCCATGGGGTGGATGGAGACAGATGTCCCTCTTGTTTCAAGCGCCAGTTGAGAGAGAGAGAGAGAGAGAAAGCGCGAGGGATGGATGGACGCGAGGACCAACAGGAAGTGCTCGCGTCTGGGAGGATTTAGATTAAGACACGAATAACGGAAGAGCGATCTGCGAAGCCACTCTTCTCTCTCTTGTCCGCTTTGCGAATAGGGTGTCTCTGTCGATCAACAGAAGGAAGGTGTTTGGAGATGCGGTTGTAGGAATCCCAAGAGATTCGCGTGTGAAGGTGACGAGAGTACCGTACGGAGGAGGGCTTGTGAGAAGCCGGCGGCTGGTCTGGTGTTGCAGTTGGCTCGTCATGGACTGCTGCTGCTCATGGAAAAGGGATGTTTCGCCATTTCAGTCGTCGCCACATTTCGAGGTGCTCGAGATTCGTTGATCAGTCGATCTTCGACGAGGATTGGTTCAAATGCGAGCATTTTAGCCTAGACTGGTCCTCCATTGGTTGAAAATACCACACAGACTGACAGCACAAACCCTTCTAAACTGATCGAGTGTGCATGCGAGAAGGAAAACAAAGAAAGCGATGGGCAAGCACGCGTTCGTGCGCAATGCGGTGCTGGTGTTCAGCTGGGCGACGGTGGCGAAGGAGCAGGCGCTGGATGTGATCTACGGCATGGGACAGTCCATGGAGCCCGTCGTCCCCGACGGCTCCGTCATCCTCGTCGAGAAGCTCTCGCGTCGCTGGCGGGACTGGGAGCGCGGCGACGTCGTGCTGCTGCGCTCGCCCACGCGGAGCAACGGCGCCACGATCTGCAAGCGCATCCTGGCTCTGGTACGCTATGCTGGTGGTGCATACG
Source organism: Globisporangium recalcitrans (assembly GCA_023333815.1). Lineage (NCBI taxonomy): Eukaryota > Oomycota > Peronosporomycetes > Pythiales > Pythiaceae > Globisporangium > Globisporangium recalcitrans. Next base: position 21,650 of record JAASFO010000173.1, read on the forward strand.
TCTGTGTCTGTGGTGTGTCTAATAAGGCGCTTTGCTGTGCTGTTGTGTGTGATACGTGGCATTGTGCAGGAGGGCGACGTGGTGCAGCTCCAGCCGCGCTTCGACCAGAGCCGACAGGAGACGATCACGGTGCCCAATGGCCACGTGTGGGTCGAGGGCGACAACCCAACGCTGTCGGTGGACTCGCGGCACATCGGCGCTGTTCCCGCTGCGCTGGTGCTCGGACGCGCGCGTGCGATTGTGAGTGGAGCTGCTGTTTGTTTGTGGCGACTCTGTGCATGTGATTGGGTTTGCGGTCTTATGAGCTGACTGGTGACGTCGTCTTGTGTGCGTAGGCGTGGCCATTCGACCGAGTCTCTGTGATCCGATAGAGAAGGAAGAAAACGATACTAATGGCGGCCGCATTCTGCTTGCAGGACTGGAGCTGCTCGCAGATTGACAATATAAACGATGTGGATTGTGCAATAGACACATGGTGCGAAAACGCAGGTGGCTGTCAGGAAGGCGTTCGCTCATCGAGCTCTTATCGGAAGAGGTCGTGCAGAGCGACGCGCACTTGCTTCCCAGCTTCCCATGGCGCTCCAGGGGCACCAAAGTGTTTGTTCAAGAGCCATCAGTCGCTGAACATGTGCGCGTCCCATCACAACTGCAAGCGCAAGGTGAACATCGCTGCTGCGCATGAAAACGACCCTGTGCATGTACTTTGGCCACCCCTCGGTGTTCGCAGGCGGTACTACAGCGCAAGTCCGGCCGAGAGTTCGCACTCGACGGCAAGCGCTAAAAAGAAATCAGGACAGCGAGTCTGCGAGCTTTCGAGTGCAACAAATCTAGCAGTTGCCATGCGGCGACGTGACTGATGATCGTCATAATAATAGGGCGTCTCTATTACTGCTTGGCTCCCCTCTGCATTCTCTACATGGCGCTGTTACAAACCCAAGACCTGCACACCATTCATTCAATCGTGCCGTCGCGTCATTGTGCGCGCTTCTCGCCGCAATTGGAGCAGAACTTGGCGGTTGGCGGCTGGAACGCCGTGGAGCAGTGCGGGCAAATGGCGATCTGGGTCTTGGGTGCCGGCGTCGCGCTCGCCACAAACGCTGTCGTGTTGGCCTGCCGCTTGGCCTCCTGCTCGCGCAGCTTGGTCTGGTAGACCGAGTGGTAGTAGTCCATGCGCTCGAGCTCCTCGCGCGCGTCCGCCAGCAGACTGCGGATGCGCGCCGGGTCCTGCACGTCCGCGTCGTGGCGGAACTTCATCTTCACGTACGCGCGCATCATCTCGCGCTGCTCCCACGCGGGGCAGCGGCGCGCCGAGCGCAGGCACTGCGCGTAGAGCCCCAGCGTCTGCCGCTTCAGTGCTGCTCGAGCGACACTAGTCGCCATCGTTCAGCGATTTCGTAAATCCTCTAGTACCAGCTACCACCTAAGACGGATTTACGAATCCCATACAAACTCTATTGAGTTTCGATCCAATCGCAATAGTGACCCCGACCCGTATTGTGAGGTTGAGGTTGCAGCGGAATGACCTCAACAACACTCTTGTTTCATTCTAGAGTCGTTGATGGAAGTGTGAAAAACACATCAGGTCGATAAAAGAAGTGAGCGATTTGCTACAAGTAGACAGGTATCAATGTGCTCAGGTTTGAATCGCGAGCGATTCAGGAGTGATTGCGAATCGCTAGAGTGAATCGTTCGCTACCGCTCACTCTCTTGCTCTCTCACTCGCTCGCTCATCCAGACTAGACTGCAGGAACGCAACAGGCAACTCACGCACTCACTCGCAAGCCAGAGAAGATGTCGTCGGGATTCGGATTCAAGGGTCGCGAGGGCCGATGCTACCGCTTCTGGAAGGACGTGGAGGAGTGCAGCGTACGTCCCTCTGCTGTCTCGTGGCGATGCGTGCGTGTGGCCATGCTCACGATGTCTCTCTTTCTCTCTTTTGCTTCCCCGATCAACAGAAAAACACCGAGTTCTCTGGCCAATGCGGCAAGCAAGTGGAAGACTACTTGGAGTGCTTACATCACAAGAAGGAGGTGACGTGTTGCTGCTGTCGTATGAATGCTGCTGTTGGTGTATGAGCTGCACATACTGACAGGCGAATACGACTGTCATTGTTGGTACTGTTGTTGTGTGCAGCTCACCCGCATGAACGCGATCGTGGTGCAGAAGGAGAAGCAAGAAGCTGCGGCGCACCGCGGCGGCGGCGGCGCTGACGAGGGCCACGGGCATTAATTTAGACTCCTCGGCAGTCGCAAAACACCAGAGCCGCGTACAGAGCGAACAGAGCGAGCTGTCGTCGCGACTCGGAAAAGAAAAGCAGCAGCGAGAGGATGATGGCGTGCTGGATGGACCACCAGAACCCGCGACTGCTGGTTGGTTGCGTCACAGTGGAGAGCAAGCAGAAGGCGAGCAAAAAGAGGAAAAATCAATGCAGAAGACAAACAGACAGAGTCACACGGCTGTTGCCTTTTGAGCGCATGAATGGAATCCAAAAGGAAGGATAGACGGTGTGAACGATCTTGTCTGCTGCTGTGTGAAATGCGTGTGAGAGGTTCTCCAGGTGCCACTGTTTTTTCTCTGTTTGTTCCCAGCAGCTCGACGACACTACCTGGATGTCCACAGTTCTGCACGCGCCACGCTTCCGCCCAAAGCACGCAAGAGCAGCGAAGATGTAGATCCCCTCAGCACGCGTAGGTTCTCCCTCCTCTCTCTTTGCTTTGTGTGCACTGCTCGTTCTCTTTTGGGTTTGCCATCTTTAAGCTCGAGAATCCTCGCAGCTCTTCATAGCATACAATCAAGGACACGATCGGAGAGTGCGATGAGCGGAGAGATGCATCGCATCAAACGCGATTCGCACTCAGAGAGGAGGAATGCAGAGGCGTGCTGTGCTGGTCAGCGAAGAAGCGATTTCGAGACCCATCGACGTCTGCCGCACTCGACCGAAGGACAGACAATTTTTGTCTGTCAGGAAGCGCGAGTGTTCACTGAGCTCGTCGACCAGTTAATTATGGAGATCTTTCCCCGACCTCCACAATTCACCATCCAAGCACAGCAGAACCAGCACGATCGTCCAGCACTCGTGTCCTATTCATTGCAAGCGCTCAAGCAGCGACGCGTGTTGTGTGCGTGAGGACTTGCGAGAGAGACGCGCTCTCTCTCTTCCATCAATCTCACAAGCATCGTATAGCAGCAGATACGTTGTCCTTTTTGTCGCGCTCTGCTTGTTGCCCCTGTCGAATGTTGAAGCCGATTGCGTACCTTCGTGCAACCTCCTCTTCGAAACTGATTGCTTTTTCGTTGCATTTCTGCTGACTAACGTCAGAAAGAATAGGAAAAGCATGGAAGAAAGGAAAGCGCCACTTTAAGAAGGAAGGACAACGAGCGAGCAGTCGAAGCCAAAACAAGCCCATTGAGCAACTGGAGGCAAGGCAGCAGGAGACACTGCACAGCGAGTGGCCAGATCGATTGCAGCAGACACGAGCGCCACGTACAGTACCGTACAAGTATCGGCGCACGCATCGCCATCGCCATTTGCGTGAGTGTGCGGCTGGAGATCGAGCGCTTTGCGACTGTGGAAGATCCACATTTGGCACCTTCGCCGCCACCTTAGGCTTGCTTCGTATAAATACCAGCGAATCGGACGACGCCGCCAGAGGCAACAGCAGAACAGCAACAGCGTGAGAGTGAGAGTGAGAGTGAGGCGAATCGACGCATTCCTCTCACTGTGTGCTCTACACGCGCGACCGATCGACAGATTGGCTGGTTGGATCACAAAAAGAGCAACCCTTCGTCGCCATGGACAAGTACGAGGAGATCAAGTGCATCGGTCGCGGCAGCTACGGCACCGCGCACCTGGTGACGCTCCGCGGCTCGAACGAAAGGTACGTGGTGAAGAAGATCCCGACGGAGCTGCTCACGGAGAAGGAGAAGGCGCAGTCGTTCCGCGAAGTGGAGCTGCTCGCGAAGCTCAAGCACCCGAACGTCGTCGAATACCGCGAGAGCTTTGTGGAGAAGGACGTGATCCACATCGTCATGGCGTACTGCGACGGCGGCGACCTCACCGAGAAGATCCGCGAGCGTGTCAACCTGCTGGAGAAGACGCCGGTGGGCGACGAGGAGAGCCGACAGCGCGCGTACTTCGACATCGGTCAGATCCTCGACTGGTTCGTGCAGATGGCGATGGCGATCAAGTACCTGCACCAGCAGCGCATCTTGCACCGCGACCTCAAGACGAGCAACATCTTTTTAACGACCGAGAACGTGATCAAGCTGGGCGACTTTGGCATCGCGAAGACGCTCGACTCGACGCTGGATCAGGCGAAGACCGTCGTGGGCACGCCCTACTACATGAGTCCCGAGGTGTGCGAGAACAAGCCGTACTCGTACTCAAGCGACGTCTGGTCGCTCGGGTGCGTTTTGTACGAGATGTGCGCGCTCAAGCACGCGTTCGACGCGCCAAACATCATCAGTCTCATCTTCACCATCGTGCGCAAAGAGGTGAGTCCATTGCCCTTCACGATGAGAACGAGAAAGTATCTCCACATTCACATTGCTCATCTCCATGCGTGAATGTCTTTTTATCATGCCTAGTGCGCGCCACTTCCCGGACATTTCGACAGCGACATCTCGGATCTGCTCAAGAAACTGCTCGACAAGTCTCCCGAGAACCGTCCGTCGATGGACCAGATCTTCATGACTCCGTACATCCGCAACCACATGGAAGGACTCGTGGCTTCTGGGGGATCGCTGCGCGTCAACTCGATGGTGCGCCGACCGCTGGGTGGACCGCCGAAGCGAAGAGTGCATGCAAAGAACATGATGATGCGGCGCTCGTCCATCGAGAGCATCAAGAGGAAGCCGCGACCAACCGCCTCGGAACCATCATCCTCGCAACATACAGTGGCGCAGTGGATCCCAATCACACCGCTGGACTCGGACGAGTACTATCTGCATCAGATCGAGCGAGAGGACGACTTGGAGCTGCTCGATGTGAGAATCCTCGAAGAATCGCAGTTGGACTTGCGCGCTCCCGAGCGAAGTCGGACGCCTGAGCCATTGGTGTACTTCGCAGAAGAAGCCAAGCCTCCAGTTGCTGCCGATTTGCCAGAGCGGCAGCAAATGCGAGCATTCAGCAAGCAGAATAGCGCATGGGGGGACGAGCCCGCCGCAGCGACGGGTCACACTTACGAGACTGAACAAGGGTATGGTGGCGGTGAAGATGGTGTCGAAGAAGACATCGATTCTCGATTCCAAGCTGAGGCGGAAGAGCTGATGAACCCGAATTTCGAGAACGAGTACAGCGAAGAGTGCATGGACAGTCTGCAGATCTACTACAGCTCCAAGTCATCCAAAGCGAAGAGCGGCAGACGCGAAAACGCGCGTTTCCGAGCACGGCAAGGCGCCGAGAGCCGAAAGTCTCCAGCGTCGTCACCATTTCGCCCTACCGGCGCATTCCAAGCAGACGATGAAAGGCATGGTGAAGAGGAATTGGAGGGCGAGCAGCTCTATCGAGTGGTGGTCCCAAAGCGGTTGTTCTCGCTCCATGTCAGTGGCGATTCGACTGTGACCCTTGATGAACCGAGCTCGTCGTCCTCGGTTGATGCGTATGAGCAGTGGGGGCGACACGCAGCGCATGACGACGCGACGCTACTGCAGCTCGAAGACGCATCATTTGACGCAGACGCGATGGACAATGTCGAGATGCGCGAGTCTGGCGTTTCGCTCAGTGACAGCGGGATCCTTCGCGTTCTTGAGGAGGAAGCCGATAGTTCGTGCGACGATGATGACGATGACAGCAGTGGCGGCGGCGAGAGCAGCGGCGAGGATGGGAACGACTACACGTCGCTCAGCGAGTACGAAGCCGAAGAGAACTATTACAGCGACGACTCGGACTTTTACGAAGAGAACGACACGCAGTACAGCGACGATTTCGAAGACGGCGACGCCGAGGTCATCGAGTACGCGAACGACGAGTTTTCTCCCGACGACTCGTTTGACGGCGACTCTCAGTTTTCCCTGGTGCTGTCCTCTGCTGGTACTGGTGGTGCTAATGGACCCGCGAGACCAGAGCTGTCGCTCTCTCCGACGAGCAAGAAGCAGCAAAAGCCGCCGACCGAGGTGCAGTGGGTCATGCGGAACGTCGCGCAGAGTCTCTTGCAGAGCCACGACGACCTCACCGTCGCATAAACGAAGCGAGGGAGGGCTACTGTAGTCTGCCCAACCTTATCCAGTCGCATCAGTCCGTCCGTCCGTCCGTCCGTCAACAGCAAGTCATCGTCGTAGTTTCAATATGTAGAACGACTTCTTTTTTCATCTTCAAATTAATATGAGCCCTTCATGCTCTCTTTTTCTTGCTTTCTCGTTTCCTTGTCTCATTGGTGCACTCGCTCATTCGGCGCGGCTCGGAACGCCGTGATCGCGTCGCTACCGCATCGCACATCGAGCTCCTGACCTGCAGGCACGAAGAACACTGAGCCTTTCACTAACTTGAACGGGGTCATGTCTTCTTCCCCACTGCAGGTGCCGTTGCCGCTTCCCGAGATCACGAGCACCACGGACGGCGCGTCGATCGTGCGCAGCGCGTAGTGCTGGTACGACGCGATCTCGATCGCCTCCACTTGGAACTCGGGCACAGGCGCCGTGTACATGCGCGCCATCTCGTCCATTTTATCGCCGGAGAAGATCGCCGGCGGTCCCGTTCTACAACATCACACCATAGAGGCAACACTGTGAGTACTCGCTCAATGCGTATCAACAAGCCCAAGGATTGCAACACTATTCGTACCGGTACGTGAGCATCTGATGCAGCGTGACTTTGTCAATGAACTTTGGCGTCAGTCCCGCGCGCACAACGTTGTCCGAGCACGCCATGCACTCGATGCAGTCCCCAGATAAATAAGCGTGCGGTTCGTTCGCGCCGAGGTACACGGCTTCGCCCGGCTGCAGCGTCAGGTAGTTCAGGATGTACGGGCAAAAGCAGCCGATATCGTCACGGTATTCGTCGTACAAGCGCAGCACCAGCGCTTCCACGGGCGTCACTGAATTCGATTCTTCTTGCAAACGCTTTTGCAATCGCGAGCGCAGGTGTTTGAGCTGCAGCGCCACGGTCTCTGTGTCTGTGTAGATGAAGCTCTTGAAGAACGCGCGCAGCGACGCGTCGTCCTGCTTGGCGATAAACTGCTGGACGACTGCTCACAGATCATGAATATGCAGAACGCAACATGGTCACAATCGCATTCATAGTCGATTAAACGCGTTGCGCTCGGTGCAACCACAAAATCAATCGCTTACCGTCTTCGTCGACAAGAGCGCGCAGCTCTGGCACAGCGCCAAGGCTCTCGGCAATCTCGCTGATGGTTCGGAATTGCGACCTGCATCCATATAAACGACATCCATTGCGTTAGAGATCATGCATCGCGAGGAGGTCAGTAGCGTTCAGGATATGCATGCACACACACACGCAGCCACGACTTACAAAGCTTCGAATCGCGTGAGCGCAATCGCCATCTCCGGTTTGTGGTTCGCGTCCTTATATAACTCGGGCTTGGTCGCGTGCAGCTGCCGCGCGAGCTCTGCGTCAGGATGCGCCTGGATTGACAGTGCCTTTTGCACCGACAGCACCTTAAATAAAAACGGCAAGTCTCCTGCAGTGGACCCCATCGCCTCTGGGTGAGTCTGTTTATCAACACGCAATGATGCAACACGCATGGTGAGAATCTGCATGCAGCAGCAGGCACTCGCAACTGGGCTCTCTCCTCACCTTGAGCCATTCCTCCAGCAGCTCTGCTGGCTTTCCGTCGCGCACCACTCGAGAAGGTCCGTTTGGGTGCGTCCCCATCCTATAAGCAGCACAAACAGCAAAGCACAGCCGCGTCAGCATGTTCAACATGCAAAGAGCAATGAGCACTGAGCGGCATCTTACCAGAACTCTGCATACGTGCTCTCCGAGTCAATTTGGAACGCTGGGTCACCTCCCGCCTACACGCGTGCATGCATGCATCCACAGGGAAGCAAAGTCGTGAGCCCAATGACCACCATCAAGCACAATGTGATGCACAACATGATTTGAATCTGCTTGTGTACCTTGAGCTGCGCGACGAAGCTCTCGCGGCCGAGCTTGCCCCACGCGTAGGACTGCACGACGCAGTGCAGTTCGGGCATCGTGACAAGTTGGAGTGTCTGGTGGGGGCAGCGTGTGGGGGAGGGGGCAAATGGCGCAATGGCACACGTCCACGCTCGCTCGCACAGGCGGGAGCTGCTCGTCGGACACACGAGAATCCTACACTTTCTGCACCTGCGCGTGCACACTTGACAGACGACAATCAGGCGATCGCTTGAGCACAGCAAGCACAAACTGCAGGCGCACTTAAGCGAGGACGAGGAGGGAGGGGCGAGACGACGTCCACTTTTTGTATAGACTGCTCTCTGTCAGCGGCGACACAAAAGGCGGTTAGGGTGTGAATCGAATTCCATAAAATGCACAGCCAATCAACTAACCCACTTCATTTCACACCAAACACCGCACCTAAGCGGGCGACCCACACTCTGACTTTGCATTCATTTGGCTGGTTAAAGAGTCACACTCGCACTGACATAAGAAGAGACAAGAGACAGATTCATTCACACACAAGACAAGCAAGCGCAATGGCCAAGCTCTGCCAGGTGTGCACGACCGGAGAGGCCAAGTACAAGTGCCCCGCGTGCCGCGCGCCGTACTGCAGCGCCGCGTGCTACAAGGCGCACAAGGCGGTCCCGTGCGCGCCAGCAGCATCAGCAGCCGCAGCGAGCGCCAACGGCCAGCAACAGCAACAACACCCTCGACCAGGCTCGCCATCCAGCAAGCAGCAGCAACCATCGCTCTCGGAGCACTCCCAAAATTTGGAGCACGAGGAGCTCACAGTTGATGCAGCGCTGCTCCTGTCCGTCGACCAGCTCGACGCGCTGCGCACGTTACCCATTGTGCACACATCAGTGGAGAACCCAGCGATCCGCGTGCTGCTCACCAAGGTATGTTTGTGTGTGATTCTGCTTGGGGTTGGGGCATTTCGGCGTCATCGTCAGCTCTCTTTTTCTGCTTGGTGCGGCTTTCCTCCATGTGGCAGATCTTGATGGCTAACGGATCGATTGATTTATTGCGTGCGCATGTGCTGCTTTGGCGTCCTACCCCGCCTCACTTTCACTGGCGCGCGTCACCTGCGTGTCTTTCGCAGATTGACACGAGCAGCAACCGCCTGAAGGAGCTGGAGAAGGCGCTGCTGGACCCGACCTTCGCGAGCTTCATGCACCAGACGCTGGACAAAGTGCCTGCGAAGACAACGTAGAGCGCGGCTTCATCGTGGCAGCGTCGTGCTCGAATCGCGAATCCCGCCAAGTTGCTCCTGCACTTCATGTGATGCGCACACAGAAGCGAGTGAGCCACTTTGTACCATACAAAGTTATGAACTAAGAAGTCAACAAACATTTAGCCGGTCCTGCAGCTGTTATGAGTCGGTTCGAGTATGTGCATGATCTGGAACAGACTCACTAGCTGCTAAGTGTTGCAAAAGGACGCAATCTTGAGATGTTGACCTCTTTGAAGTGGGAGACTCGCAACAGGGAAGAAGACAGATCAAGCAGCTGAGAGAGAGAGAGCAGCATGGCGCGCCGCGGCTTCTCGTCGTTCGTGAACTCGCTCGTGCCGATGGTGCTGGAGCAGTCGCCGCGCGGCGAGCGCGTGTTCGACATCTACTCGCGTCTGCTCAAGGAGCGCATCGTGTTCGTGCACGGACCGGTGAACGACTCGATGGCGTCGCTCATCACGGCGCAGCTGCTCTTCCTCGAGTCGGAGCACCCGGAGAAGGACGTGTTCATGTACATCAACAGCCCCGGCGGGATCGTGAGCTCCGGGCTCGCGATCTACGACACGATGCAGTACATCCACCCGAAGGTCAACACGCTCTGCATGGGCCAAGCGGCGTCCATGGGAGCGCTCCTGCTCGCTGGCGGCGCACCTGGCGCACGCTTTGCGCTGCCGAACTCCAGAGTATGTGGTCCTGCTGCATATTGTTACAGACGCGCTATCGATCAGTTGAGGTTGTCGACGCGTGCTAACTTATGAACGACGCGATGTGGCTTCTTGTCCATTGATACTATTATTGCAGATCATGATCCACCAGCCGTCGGGCGGCGCGCAGGGAATGGCGAGCGACATCGCGATCCAGGCAGAGGAGATCATCAAGCTTCGCGCAAGGTATCTTTTCAGGACGAAGTGATCACGGACCTTAATAAGAAAGAGAGAGCTGTGCTGATGCGGATGGCTCTGTGGTTCTGAATGGGACAGGTTGAACGGACTCTTTGCCAAGCACACGGGGAAGCCTCTCACAGCGATCGAGAAGGCGATGGATCGCGATCTGTTCATGGAACCGGCCGAGGCAGTAGACTTTGGGATCATCGACTCCATCATGGAGAAGCGCACACTTCCTGCGTCCGAGCATTAGCCACGTGAGTGCATCTCTCTCTCTCTGAGTGCGGGGTTGATGGAGCTCTTCACCCAGATTCTTCTTTTGCAGACAAAATTCTTTGCATCACACCTTCCCAACACAGCAGCAACAAACGGATAAGACAAGAGGAAAAAGAAACAAAAATCAAACAACTGCCTCTGTCAAGGCGCTGGTGTAGAAAGAAGGGAGTGTGTCGATATTCGGTCTTGGCATTGGTCGCTGATTACGAGCGCCATGCTTTGTTGTTGCTGCTGTTGTTCACTTCCGCCGCATTCTTGCAATCCACACATGACAGCAGCAGTCAGCAAGGATCACCCGCTGACTGACTGACTCGTGTCTCTCGCTCATTCGTCAAGTTCGCCTTCTGGCTCGTCCGCCAAGCCCAACTCCCACGACAGATCTGGGAGGTTGTTGCCGCGCTTCGCCTGCAATATGGAAATCATGAAAAGAATCACGCACACAATTAGCGGGAGTCACCAGTCACTCCGCGAAACACACATACGCATACGCCGCAGCATACACGCTAGTAATACCAAGAGAAACGGTGACGCCGCGTCACATCGCTAACGATATATGCCCTCGTTCAAATGACTTGACAACACCAAGACATGAGCGAGCGAGTCATTTCCGTTCCTAATACTGCTACGCACCGCCTGTCTCCAGGAGTCTGGGTTGTACACCGTGATGACGCCCATGAGCGTGAGCAGTCCGCCGAGCGCGACGCCTAGGTGCTTGAGCGCCTGGTACTTTGGGATGTGCGGCGCGTCAAAGTCGATGAGCGTCTCGGGAGCCACGCCGTCATTCCACACCAGCTCGACCTCTTCGTGCAGCGGCTGCGATGGCGCGGCGATGCGCGCGAAGGGTGGTGGAGGCGGACGGTGGTGGCCACCGCCGCCCGCGCGCGTGATCGACGCGCTTCGTCGGATGGCGACGCTCATGCCGCCGCGGAGAGCGCTGCTGATCGCCTGGGAGCTCATAATGGCGCTTTCTTCTCGTTCCTGATAGCAAACTCGTCGTCCGTTCCGTCAGTCCCCTCCTCAGTCTCTCTCTCAGAGCGTTTGACGCCGTTAACTTGTGCAGCACTCAGTCACTTGAAAAACGTATGGTTCTTTTGAATAGTGACCTCGAGCTACCAATGGGATACTGGAACAAAGCAAAACTGGATCACCGGTTCGAAAACCGGTAGGTGTCAGTCGAGGAAAGGGAAGATGCTGATTGGTTAAAAGCTGCCAGGCTTTTGATTCGCTGAAAATCTATTTCTATGAGAGTGGCAATTGCGATCAGAGGAAAACCTAAGCCTAAGCAGACACCAGTACTCAACCGGTATAGTCGGTGAGATACCACTAAATACTAACAAAGACAAACTGAACGAGAACCTCTAAATGCTGAGAACAGACACGATACGGAACGGAATTGAAGATCTCAGCTCAGAATGAGATACCACAAATGCACAAGCAAACATCGCGGGCATAATTGACCCAATGTGTAACCTGGGGTTCCCGAGTTACGCACCACAGTACACAGAGTGAGGAAGCGTGTGTTGAACACCTTCCGCAAGGACTCGTGACGGGGTTGACATCGTGCGTTGTTCGCCTGCGTATGCAGAGCGATACGCACAGTCCTCTGTTGCCTGCTTCCTGCTGAGCAACGACGCGTTTCTATTGGTCTCCTGCACCAACAGGGACCGCACGAAAGACTCTTACTCTTCAGAGAGGTAAATCGTGACTGTTTATTAAAGTACGAATGCGGTTTGTCCCCTGTGGGGCAAACCTTTAGACTTTTGTATACCTATACTAAATCTAAGTGAACTCGAACATGGTTGGCTCTCTGGGCACAAACTAAGCGATTGGGC
>JAASFO010000174.1:0-33843 GCA_023333815.1 Globisporangium recalcitrans
ACCGCCTGTGTTGTAATGCAGCAGCTTCTCGATGAGGTCGACGTGCGTGAGCATCATGCGGCGGCAGCAGTAGCGCTTGAGCGAGAGCTCGTCCAGCGCGTCGCGCTCCGTGTAGTCGGCGCGCAGCAGACCGAGGTACGTCTCCCACTTGTTCGCGAGCACCTTGCCGCACGTGAAGCAGCGGACGGGGACGATCATTCTGGCGGCAGCTTCTGCTTGCTTGTTGCGTGCTGGAAATGGCGACTGAAGCAGGTTTTGTATTAGGAGATCAACCAGCTCTGTCGTTCAAGTCTGAAAGCAACGATTTAGTCACCAGCCAACAGCTCCACAATCACTTTCACCCAATCATGCGCTATTGTTCTCATTTCCAGCCAATGATGAGAAGACACGTGTACCGTGGATGTACTCGCTAAGTGCGAGTTGGGTGTCGTTTTTTCTCTTCTGTGTGATTGGGTGGTGAGATTGGTTCAAATCTGGAACACCTGCATGCAATTCACAAGGAAAGTTGCAGCAGAGCAGACGGACGGACGAACTGGACGATGGCGCGCGCGGACGAGAGCGCCAAGGAGAACTGCACGCTGGAGCAGAACACGTCGGCCGCAGCAGCGTCTTCGCCACCTCCAGTAGATGCTGCTCCTGCTGCTGTGGCAGAGTCGGCGGCGGTGCAGAAGAAGAAGAACCCGGCAGAAGATCATCTGCCTCAGCAGCAGCTGGAGACCATGGAGCTACTGGACAACGCGATCGTTGAGATCCAGGACAAGAACGCAGACTACGGGGACACGATGAAGCGAGTGGCGTACGGTGTGGCAGCGTCTACTGATGCTGCTACTGGGAAAGGGGGAGGACAGCAGGACGACAAGACTCCGTTGGAGATGGGGAAGGAATCGCAGCAACCGGAGGAAGACCCCGCGGATGTGACGATGCGAGACGAGCCTGCGAAAGAAGAAGAGCAGAGAGCGGAGGAGGTTGCTGTTGCAGTGAGCACGTTGGCTGAGGAGACAGCCACAGAAGTGCAAGCAGTTGCTGAGGCGGAGCAGGAGCTGGAGATAGAGTCGATTGCTGAGTTGGAGAAACAGCTGAGCGAAGAAGAAGCTGCACTAACAGATTCGATTGTCGCTGCTAAAGATGACGGCATGGTGCAGCACATCGTGCCGATTGCAGACCACGATAAGCAACCCGATGCAGACACGCTTGCTGGCGATGATGTCGTCGGTGAACCAACTGCCGCTGTTGGTGCCGACGAAGAAGCTAAACAGACTCTAGACGTGGATATGGAAATCCGAGAGACCAGAGATGAAGTGGCCGCAGCAGCGGTCGAAGCACGGATTGCGATGTCTGTGGAACCCCAGCAAGCGGAGACTGTTTTGTATGAAGACAGCACAAGCGAGCAATGGTTTGTAGACGATGGCGAGAACGCCGACGATGAGGGTGAACTGATCCCGATTATCACGGAGGAGCCGAGCGACGACGACGACGATGACGATCCCGTGTTTGTCGGCACGACGAGCACAATGGACACTTTCAAGCTCGATCCGAGCGCGTCGCCGAGTGAGAGTGCGAAGCGAAAACGATCATGTGATGGAGGCGAAAGCGACTCGACGCTCGTGGTGGAGAGTGGTTCCGAGCGCGGCAAGAACAACTCGAGCTCGAGTTCCAGCTCCAGTGGCAGCAGCTCCAGTGATTCAAGTAGCAGCAGCAGTAGCTCTAGCGGGAGCGAGAATGATTCTGACGGCGACAGTGGGAGACGAAAGCAAACTGTGACCAAGAAAGCTCGACATGAGGCGCCTTCGTCTCGAGCTGAGGCACGACCGAAGAAGTCGAAAGCTGCGCGTGTGCGTCGAGTGATTCCGTCCGAGTACTTGGCGTTTGGCAATGTGGATCGCGATGGACGCGAGTTCCCGATCTTGCGTGGGACGTACAAAGTCAAAAGCAATCGCCGCGCGGTGTTTTCTGGCCATTGGGGGTTCAGCGAAGCTGATTTCGCAGCTGGCGGCGAGCACGTGAGCAAGTTCGAGTACACGTCCGTCCGTCTCCACGGCCGCCACGCTCCCGATCGCCGTCCGTTCTCGGGAAAGTACAGCGGGTACTTTAATTTCCGGCAGTTCAGCGGCAAGATCATCCGGATCAAGGAAGACCAAGTGGAGCTGAATTTCCTGAAGATGCCGCGCGAGGACCGGTCGAGTGGCGAGGAGGAAGATGACGACGACAGCGACGACTACTACGAAGAGAACGAAGCGGCGGACTCGTACGCCAAGTACGAGGTGTACGGCAGAGGCAGGAACCAGTTCGGTCGCTTCCTCATTCGAGGGTATCTGAACCCCGCGGCGGGGACCATTGGCGTGCGAAGGAAGTATTTAGATTAGGATTCGGTTTGGTTATCGAGGAAACTCGTGGTGCGATTGTGTGGTGGAGGAACACACTTCGCAGTAGGTTGTAGGCACGTGCTTGCTACAATCGCTATATATTCGATTCGGATCGTGTGGGACAAACCCAACATTGCAATCAATGTTCAATGCAGTGACTGCTGCTCCTGCTGCGACCAGCTCATGCACGCGACTGCCAGCAGATCGCAACTGTGCATAGGCGAGAATCATCCGCACCGCACTATGCGTCTCACGTGTCGAAGGTATCCCGCAGATCCTGTCGTTGGCGGCCACGATTGCATCGTGGTTCACAACGGATTGAACGATCGAGAGTGACGACTCAGCACCATTGATGAGCTCGGCCAGGCTCATCAGATGCGCTCTGGATTCACTCGGTCCTGGAAAGAGCAGCGTCTCTGTGGTTCTGCTCACGATACTGTGAATGGTTCCAGGCAGGACACAGAACAAGGTGGAGACGTGGATGTGGGCAATACCCTCATCCAGATGCAGTAGGATGGCATGAGCGCGACGCTCTCTCGCGTTCACTGAGGCTCACAGCGTGAGTCTTCCATGAAGTGCCGCCCATTCCGCCGTTGATGTCAATGTCGTTGACAGCAGAGTTGCGTGTCAAGCCCGTCACTATTCTCGATTGCGCAATTTGAAACTCTTGGTGGGTTTCTTTGTGCAGGGCACTCTCTCGGGGGATGCGTGGGATGGGACCTCTCATTATCAGCGAATCAGCGCGCGTGCTGGTGCGAAACCGCCACGCTTGCTTCAAGTCGCTATGTGATTAGGCGATAATCAATCTTTGGTCGGCGATGTGGGCCAATCAGCGCTCGTTAAGCAGCCTCGTCGTCATGCGCACGAAAGCAGAGAGAGAGAGAAGATGCGTATGCTGATCCTCTCCGACTCCTGCTTTGCCAAAAACAGGTAGGATTCGCCTTCTCCAACTTGCGAGATCGATGATCACTCTACCTCCTTTTGGACTCGACAGCTGCTCTCGCTGCCTTGTTCTGACAGTTCCGACCAAAGGTGAAGCTGCATAGATCGCACCAGCTCCAGCAACTCATTCGCCAACTTAGGAGACCGCCACCACATCCGCACCACCCTCAGCAACACGATGCTCTCGACCGCCAGCCGCCGCCTCTTCACCGCCACGCGCACGTCGCAGCGCAGCCTGCACATCGCCAAGGACATGACCGAGCTCATCGGCAAGACGCCGCTCGTGTACCTGAACCACGTGACTGAGGGCTGCCACGCCAAGATCGCCGTCAAGTGCGAGTTCATGGAGCCGTGCGCGTCCGTGAAGGACCGCATCGGTCTCTCGATGATCAAGTCGGCCGAGGCCAGCGGCAAGCTCAACAAGGACACGCTCATCGTCGAGCCAACCAGTGGCAACACCGGCATCGGTCTCGCGTTCGCCGCTGCTGTGCGTGGCTACAAGCTCACGCTCGTCATGCCAGACTCCATGTCGATGGAGCGCCGTATCCTCTTGAAGTCGTTCGGTTGCAACGTCGTGCTCACCCCTGGCGCTCGTGGCATGACTGGCGCGCTCATGAAGGCTGAGGAGATCGTCAAGAACACCCCGAACTCGATCTCGTTGGGTCAGTTCGACAACCCAGCCAACCCACAGATCCACTACGAAACCACTGGTCCGGAGGTGTGGAACGACACGGACGGTCTCGTGGACTTCTTCGTCAGCGGTGTCGGCACTGGCGGTACCATCACCGGTACTGCTCAGTACTTGAAACCGAAGAAGCCGAGCGTGAAGATCATTGCTGTGGAGCCAGAAGAGAGCCCAGTGCTCTCGGGCGGCAACCCAGCTCCTCACAAGATCCAGGGCATCGGCGCGGGTTTCGTCCCAAGCATCCTCGGTCGCGACTTGATCGACGAAGTGATCACCGCCAGCGTGCCAGAATCGTTCGCGATGGCCAAGCGCCTCGCTCTGGAAGAAGGCATCCTCGTCGGTCCATCGTCGGGTGCTGCTGTGGTCGCCAGTTTGAAGTTGGCCAAGCGTCCGGAGAACGCCGGCAAGCTGATCGTGACCATCCTGCCAAGTTTCGGCGAGCGCTACCTCTCGTCGGCGCTCTTCGACGCCGAGCGTGAGTTCGCTGCCAACTTGGAAACCTCGACCCTCCCAGACCCAAAGTAAGTTGATGCGAAGGGACGGTGACGAAGACCTTGTAAGTATGCGAAGCAGCAAAGCAAATCGAATGCCACAAATGCAGTGAACGAGGGGCGTATAATCGATTGTGTTTGTGTGTAACGACGATTGTTCTGAGTTGCGCAAGGTGGTCGTTGTTTGTGGCTTTTGGCGTTCCGCGGGTAGCTCGCACGCACTCTCGGCGCTTTGCGTGGATACGACGAATGCCACTGAAAGCTCTGCTAGCATCAGCGAGCCGTCCTGGCCACCGATCGCTCATCTGCGAATGCAGGATGGAGGCGTGGTCGGCGGCGCTTCGAAATGACGAAACCTACTGTGTCACCCTTTGACCAATCTTTGACTTGTCTTCGAACTGATCCGGCAGCTCGCTGAGAGGTGTATAAGCTCAATCAAAAACAATCGCGATCTAACAACTGCAAGCGCCGAAACGAAGCACCTTGAGAGAGGGGAAATGGACACCAATACCTTCGTTGTTGTTGTTTCTTTTCTGTGGGTTGTGCCTGCAGCAACATGTCAAGTATGTAAATATAACGGAAAGAGAGAGAGCTGCAGACACGGCATCCACCTACAGTGCTAATAACGCGGCTCGTGCAGATACGACGTCTGCGCGTCCATGCCGGGGTTTCGTCGCTCAAAGTAGCTCGCGCGCTCCCGCACGCGCTCCGACTGGAACTTGCGCAGCTGGCGTAAGTAGTGACACTCGCGCAGCAGGTTGTTCTTCGCGGCATAGTTGTGATTCGCCTCTCCTCCTTCCATCGCCCCTTGTCCCTCCACCTCCATCGGCTCTGCTGCTGCTGCTGCTGCGAGTGCTGGGCTATTGGAGCCCCACGCAGATCGAGAGGCTAACAACAGTGCGTCCATCAGTATGACAGCAAGAGTCAACCCGCAGCATCAAGAGACGCGCGCGCTTACCATCATAATCGTGCGCGAGTCGCAGCTTCTTCATCTCCTTCTCGATGACCTCGCCTTGGTGGACGTTGTGACTACCATTGCCACTATTGGAGCTGTAGCCGTGTATGCTGCGGTCGTCGTCGTCTGTGCTGCTGCTCTCCATGGGTCTCCACTCGCGCTTGCGTCCGCCCCCACTGCCACCGTGCATCGTCCGTCGCTCCTGGTCGCGCTTGTCCTTCTGCAGCTTTTCAGCTCTCTTTCTTTCTTCTCAAAGTCGACAAGACTGGATGTGCCTGCCGAAATAATGAACCAGGAGGTCCACTGTCGGCGACATGTGCATCGCTGTTATGAGGGACAAGACTATGTCACAAGTCGCTCGATGCAGCTTTTTAGCAAAACAAGCTGATATTCGATGTAGCTAGGTTCAAAATTGCTAAATGACTCCATACTTAAGTCCACCAAAACCTGTCAATATTCCAGCATGCGTTATCACACATTCACTTTCCAAAAGCAAGTCAATCTCGAGTTCGAAGCGTGTCTCCTTTTTGGCACCTTATGGCAAAGAATGGTCGACTTTAGATGACAGCAAGTCCTTCGTCAAGTTGACAACTCAGTTTGATGAAAGTCGTTAACTCCTAGGTGCGTTGTTCAGAGTGGAAAAGCAAATGCTGTCTCTCTCGTGTGAACAGCCATGATGATTGACTTGCAGATGGCATCGCGCTGAAAGCAGCAAGCAGACCAGCTGGCGTGGTGCTGAGCGTAGATGCAGCGGACAACCGCCTCGCTCGCCACCTCGTTCGCTGTCGATTCCCATCGTTTGGCGATCGCTGCTCGATGGGAATCGACAGTGATCGAGGAGCAAGGACCGTACCTACTCCAAACTTGCTAAATCCACTGACCGTCACTTTGGACTCCTAATTCAAGATTGCGCATCCTATTTGAAGACTCCTCCTTCAAGAAACTCAAAATGAGATTGCTGAGCTTTTTTGGGACATTCATTCGTCTTGCAGACTCACCAACACACACACAAGCGAACAAGCACACAGGCAGAGAAGCCTATGCATGGCTCGCTGTTTCTCTCTGGCAGTACGACCGCAAGCGCCAGCATGACGACGTCCTCCCCAGCAAGCTACGCGAGCCCTCTGGCGGTCCCCACCCCCGCGCCTCTGGCGTCGCCGTCCAGCGGTGGCGCGTCGCCGCCCGCGTCTCTCAATGGCAAGGAGCCGACCGCAAGAGCACTCTCTGGAGTAGAGTCGCGCGCGAGCGTCTCGAGAGCGTCCAGCGACGCGAGCGTGCATGCGGTGTCTGTGGACCGCATCCCGCACGACGTGCGCCTCAAGTTCCACTGGGAGGGCTACTTGCAGAAGCGCTCGGACTGGCTCAAGCACTGGGAGACGTACTACTTTGTGCTCAAGGGTCGCGCGCTCTACTGCTACCTGTCGGAGGAGGACGCGCGCCAGCAGCCAGAGAAGTCGAAGATCAAGAAGGGCAAGTTCGGCTTCGCAGACCGCGTGACGCTCATCAAGGTGTGGGACGTCGAAGAGACCGCGCCACAGCAACAGCAAGCCAACTCGCAGTCGCTGCCGTCGACGCCGAAAGAACAAGCGCAGAGCAACTCGGAGAGCTCGACGGTCTCGCCTTTCCGATTCACGTTGGAGACCGAGAAAGGCCACCAGCTGCACTTTCGCACGAACTCGGAGGCAGCCAAACACGTGTGGCTTCAGTACGCGGCGAACGCAGTAGCCGACTACGACGCTGGTGGCACGCTCCGCCCACAGACCAAGCGGCTGCGAACGAATGTGCCGGATTTCTACAATGCATACGAGTACCTGTATGCTGCGCTTTGTGACCGCGTCGATGCGGATTTGTACGACACGCCTGCGTCGTCACAGGGGTTCGCTCCGCAATCCACAGACAGACTGAGCATGTCGGGCAGCGGCGCCACCAGCAGCAGTAGCAGCAAGAAGCTCCAGTCGTTTTTCGCCCCCGTTGCGCCGAACCAGTCGATCAGCAAGTGCAACGTGGCGCCGGCGCTTGACCACACGGTCATGCGTTTTTTCTCGCTGCTGAGTCCCGACATCATCCTGCGCTCAAATTACCTGCCGATGGTGCATTTCGCAGGTAAATACCGAGGCTACGGCGGTGTGCTCGAGTACTTTACGCGGCTCTCGCAGTCGGTGCGCTTTGAGCAGTTCATTGTCGAGAAAATCGACATCGAAGAGGACGAGAGCAGCTCGGCGAAGCACAACCGCATCCTCGTGGTCTCGGGTCGAGAGACCATGCAAGTGCGCTACAACCAGACGACGTTCATGCAGCAGTGGACGCACAAGCTGCACTTCAAGCCGAACGCGGGTGGTCTCGTGAGCCGCTGGGAGATCTTTGGCGACGTCGTGGCGTCCAGCGTGGTGTTCAAGACGCCCGGGTTCACGACGAACCTCACGCTGCCATCGCTCTCGGAGCGCATCCGCGAGTCTTTTGTCGGCGGGTACATTGTCACGATCAATCTCCAGCAGATCGCCGGCGTCCGGTCGAGAGAGCTGCAGAAAGATGTAAGCTGTTTGCGCGCTGATGTTGGATTATGCACATTATGGATGGCGGTGACTGATGCCGAATGTTGTTGTCGCTGTATGTTAGAAATTCTTTGTGCGGTGCTCGCTGGACACGAACGAGTTTGAGGGAGTTTGGCACACGGAGGCGCAGTCCAAATCGGTCGCTCCGATTGAAAGCAGAGCGGACAGTGCGCAATTGGCGTCGAAAGCTCACGATGCTCAAGCGTCACAGCAAGCCGCCGGTGACGACACGCTTACGTCCCTCGTGTACATTTACAACCAGGAATTGTATCTGCAGTTCGACCGGCTGTCGAGAGACGACAACACGATCCTGCTGGTCGAGTTCTGTCGTGAATCGAATCGAGAGGTCGTGTCGCGAACGCATGTGAACATGGCGAGTTTCCTCAACCACCAGATTGAGAGCAGCATGAGCAGTAGTCGCAGACGCTCGCAGCAGCGCACCAAGGAAGAGGAAGACGCTCTGAAGGGGTTGCAGAGCTATGTTCTTTCGAACGACTACCAGAGCTTCTTCGGTAAACTCACGATCGGGCTCAAGATCTCGTCGTTATCTGCAGCGAGACACTCAGGACGGTCGCATCGACAGTCTTCGCAGCGCCTGTCTGGCAACCGTGACAGCAGCATGTCCAGCACCCGTGACAGCAGCATCTCGGAAGACATGGGCGAGCTGAGCATGCACTCGAGAGAAAGTCGAAGCTCGGGCTTCCGTGCGTTTGCTGCAGCCAAGCTCGCCGCCGCAGCATCCCCCAGTCCTCCGCAAGAAGATGTCATGCACCAGTTCATCATCAACGGCGTTCGGTATCAGCTAGCAGAGAAGTACCGGATGGTTAAAATTGTCGGCAAGGGCACCTACGGCGAAGTCATCGCTGCGAGCGATTTCGTGAACGGCGGTACGTACGCGATCAAGAAGCTGGGTCAGTTCCTTCGCCACCCGAAAGTCGCGATGCTGGCGTTGCGCGAGATCAAGTTGATGAACGAGATTGGCGCGCATCCGAGCCTGATGGAGATCCACGAGCTGCAGCGACCGCTGGACTACGACCACTTTGAGGATCTGTACATCATCCAGCCGCTGATGGAGATGGATCTCTGCCGCATCATCCACTCGAAAGAGCATCTGAGCGATGACCAGATTCAGTACTTCATTTATCAACTGCTCTGCGGCATCAACTACCTGCACTCGGCAAATGTGCTGCATCGCGATCTGAAGCCCAGCAATATCCTCGTGAACTCGGATTGCCGTTTGAAGATCTGCGATTTCGGACTCGCGCGCCATGCGAATGATCGAGACTTGGAGGAAGGGCTCTCGGAGTATGTGGTAACCCGCTGGTATCGCGCACCGGAGTTGCTGCTTGCGAATGCGTACACGAAAGCCATCGACATGTGGTCGATCGGGTGCATTTTCGCGGAGCTTCTCGGTCGACGGATCATGTTCCCAGGAAAGTCGTACGTAGACCAACTGAAAGTGATCATCGAAGTGGTCGGCACGCCGACGACGTTCAACTTTTGCGACAACCCGGTCGCTCGTCGCTTTGCCGGGCGTCAGTTCCTGATCCAGAGTGAGAAAGTCGAGAAGGTTGACTGGCAGAAGATCTTCCCAGAAGCGAACCCGGAAGGACTCGATTTGCTCGACAAGCTGCTCCAGTTCGATCCGACGAACCGCATCACAGCCCAGGAGGCGCTGAGTCACCCGTATGTGAGCCAGTGGCGAGACGCGCAAATGGAGAAGCCGTGCCACGCAGACGTCGCGAGCAAGCTCACGCAGTTCGACTACTCGCAGATTCCGTGGGACGCGCAGACGCTCAAGGACTATCTGTACGAGGAAGTGATGAAAGCGCAGCGGCTCCCGGGCTCAAGCAGCGACCAGTTCTATCGGACGTTTTGAGAAAAGGAGGACAGACGCGAGAGAGGTAAATGCAGCAACGAAAGAAGGAAAAAGGGATGCGCAAGATAGTGTACAATGGAAAAGAAAGTGGAGATCCAAGTGGGCTAAGACAAGGGACAAAAAATGCAAGGGGTGTGGGCGAAAATGGCGATCCACGAGCGAGTCATCCCTTCTACGTACAGTCCAAGCTCCTTATCCATGAATGCTAGAGGGTACAGTCCTTCGTCGTCATTGAGCGGATCGGCGTCCTCCCCAGATAGACAGGTAATGTCCCCATCGTTACTCACCCCTCCTTGTGCTGTTTGCTGTGAGCAGAACGACGTGTCGTGTACGTAAACCCGCGTGATATCGCCATTTGCCAGCTTGTCGTAGACCCAGGTTGGAAGTGTCGACAGGTTTGTCCGATGCGCGTGCAAGTATCGGATATGCGCTTGATCGTCTGCAGCGAGCGGCAAGGAGACCAGCGGGTTGTTTGAGAGCGCCAGGATGAAATAGCTCTGTTCGAAAAAGAGCTCTTCTGGCAAAGATGAGATGCGGTTCCCTTCGAGCGACAGCTTTTCGACCGGCAGCTGGCTCAGCGTGCTGGGGAAACTGGTCAGGTACGAGTTCTCGATGTACAATCTCGTCATCCTTGGCCGCTTGTCGTGCACGTTCGACGGTAGATCAACCAGGTTTGTCGTAGAGATCTCGATGTCGAAGAGTCCTCTCGGGAAATCGTCGCTGATCATGCCGTCTGGAAGCACTCCGTTGCTGAAGTTGACGCGGACAAGCGAGATCGAGACCATGAGCGGGTTTGTGCTGTGCGAGATCGCGGCTTCTTGCGGCCAGCTGACCAGCGTCGAGTTGTACACATCGATGGACAGCAGGTGGTGATACTTTCGCACGATCGGGAGATCTCCAGTGCTGGGCAGTGCGTGAAGAGCAGCGGCACGGCGATCGCGACGCAAAAGTCGAGCAGTGCGTCGATCGCGAGCAAGTAGACACGGCGCATCTCCGGTCGCTTCTTGTAGTAATACTGGACGACCGGCGTGGAGAAGCAGTTGACGACAATGACCGCGACCGAGAGGCTATTGAGCCACAGTCGCGCCACGAGCAAACTCGCGCGGTACGCCTGGTAGATCTGCGACGTGAGCTCGATGCACTCGCGGAGGTAGAAGTACACGTAGAGGAACGGGAACTCGACGCCCAAGATGCCTCTCCGACTGAAGCACGCGACGTGGCCGAGTGCATGAGGTGAGTGAAGCGCGTCCAGGTTCTACTTGCCATTGCTCGCTTGCTGTTGCCATCTTCTACGCGTGGCTTTGGCTGTCGAGGTGGATCGTAGTGGTTGGCTGGGAAGAACGCGAACTTGCGCTGCGTGATCGAGTAGTAGCAGAGCCTCAGCACGACGGTCCAGTGGACGGCGCTGAGAGCGCCAAAGACTCCAGCGACGACCCGGTACTTGCGCTCAATGTTGGGCTTGATCAGGTGCACATAGTAGGACAAGTACGGGCTCGGCACGTAGACATACAGCTGCGCCTGGAGCGCCAGCACCACACCGCAGAAGATGTGGATGCTCAGCATGCCGAGCCAGATGAGCGCGAAGACCGATGGCCGCACCTCCAGGAAGAGCAGCTCCTCGGTCGACTCCATGATGTCGCGCTCGCTGGTGACTTCGATCGAGTAGCGTCGCTGGGACGGCTTGCTCTGCTCTTCGCCTGTGTGTGGGACGTCGTCAGTATCGCCCACTGCGCTCTGAACGTCCATGTCTTGAGCTGAGCTGGCGAGGATATTGGCGCACCACCTCAGCGCTCTAATGGCAATGCGGATCGATCCACTTAGCGTCGTTTCGAGCACCATCCTGTCTATACTGATCACGCTCTTGAACAGATGAACAGATCTGTGATGATCTCTACTCCAGGTATTTGCCACCAATCATGAAGACGCAAGCTTTGTTTCGATCTATCTTCCCACCAATAATATCTCCCAACTGCACCAGAAAGCCACAGGATTCGTGGAAAAGCCGCACGCGTTGCTTTGTGCGCTATACTCTCCGCGTATAGCTCAGAACAGCAGCGTATAGCGTATATCAGCCACACAGCTCTCAGAAGCTTTGTGAGCCACTGACACTGCTGTCTGAGAGCAACGAAAGCCAATTCGGATCATCGCCATGAAGCTGCTCGTCCAGCGGCTCGCGAGAGCGAGCGTGCGCTCCGCTTCCGCTTCCGCCTCTACTCCGTCAGTGCTCGCGGCCGGTGCCGCCGTGTCCTTCGCGCAGAGCAGCGGCGCCGCCTCGGCGCTCGTCGCCGCGCGAAACCAGTTCGCGTCGCCATCGCCGCTGCTCGCCATCCGCGCGTTCAGCACCAGCAAGAAGAGCAAGACCGCCAAGCCTTCGGCCGGCGACGACAGCGAGTCGGACTCGGAGGACGAGTCGGACTCGGAGGACGAGGAGGAGGTCCGCAAGAAGAAGATCGCCGAGCAGCGCCGCGCCAAGGCTGCCGCGCAGGCGAGTCTCAAGAAGGACGCCACGGACCTCGACGAGGACTGGGACGAGGAGCGATGGGGAGCGCTCGACTCGGAGGACTGGCAGGGGTTCGAGGGCGACCTCGACGCCGTGACCGAAGAGGGTGTGCCCACGTGGCTGCACTCTGTGCGCGAGCTCAGCGCGATCAACGACGAGAAGCGCATGCGCGCCAAGCTCGCGCGTCGCGCCATGGAGGAAGCCAAGAAGAACGTCGTGCGTCACCGCAAGGTGGACGAGCAGGGCCGCGCGTACGGCACGGGTCGTCGTAAGACCAGTACGGCGCGCGTGTGGGTGAAGAAGAGCGCCACGCCGTTCGAGGGCCGCATCTCGATCAACAAGAAGGACCTCGTGGACTACTTGGTGCGCGACACCCACCGCGAGGACGTGCTCAAGCCGTTCTCGGTCATCGGTCAGACCGGCCAGTTCGACGTGTACTGCACAGTGAAGGGCGGCGGGTTGACGGGCCAGGCTGGCGCGATCCGCCACGGCATCAGTCGCGCGCTGCAGAACTTCGACCCGGAGTACCGCGCGCCGCTCAAGAAGGAAGGACTGATCACGCGAGACCCGAGAATGGTCGAGCGAAAGAAGCCAGGTCAGCCGAAGGCGCGAAAGAAATTCCAGTGGGTCAAGAGATAGAGTGGAGGAGATGCAGAGCGCGGCGCTATCGGCTCTTTGGGTTCTCCTGCTTGCTGCCAGTATGGGCTCTTCTCGGCGGCTGCGAGGTTCCGAGTGGCTGTGTGCTGACAGATGAGCTTCAGCTGTAGATGGAGAGATTCGAGTAGCGCCACTGGGCGGCAGACTTCTTCCAGCTTTGCTTCCTCGTCGCTTTGAGTGAGCAAAGCACGAATGTAACGAGGAAATACACAACAATCCTTACAACAACAGACAAGAAAATCACACACACGCAAGCAACGGACTGCGCTGCTGGAGGATGGATGCCATTTGACTGGGTATATCGAGAACAATCTGCTTTTTCTTGACCTGGATCTTGGAGCGCGAACGACTCAGCATCACGCCTGTATTTCTACACGCTAGCCGGCTCCATCTGTTGTCGGGCTTATCCTCTCGCACTGAAATCGCATGTCAAGTTAGATGTGTCCTCATCAAAACACACGCAGACCCAGCATCACACGTCCTTCCAGCCCTTCGTCTCCTTCAATTTTAAAGCGCCATCGACGCCTCGAGTTTGCGCAGCGCCTCTAATTCGTCTTCATCGGCTGGACCGACAACATTAATATTCGACTCCACTCGGTGCGTTGGTACATCCGGCAGGTTGTATTGCGGTGCAGCGGCAGCGGCTGGAACGGGCACTCTTGCTGCTGCGGCCACTGGGGCTGGCGGCTGCGCGGCTGCCACGGCGGCTGGTGTCGGCTGCGCGGTGGTGGCGGCAGGCAGCTCCTTGAGCGCCGCTTCCTCCAGATCGAGCTCCTCCATCATACGCAGCTCCTCCTCCAACTCGTCGTCGTCGTACAATGTCGAGCCGAGCGGTTGCGAGATCGCACGTCCGATTTCGTCGGCGGTCGCCATCTCCTCCTGGATGTCGTCCATGATGTTGTCGACCGTGTCGACGTTCATCTGGCCGTGAATGGCCTTCATCTGGTTCGCGCCAGAGCGCAGCGCCGTGAACGTCTCCATGTTCACGTGTGCGGACTCGAGGGTCATCACCTGGGTCTCGAGCGTCATGCGCGCACCCTGAAGCTTCTCAATCTCCGCCTCGTACATCTTCTTGCGCTTGAGCGCGAAGATCGCGCCGCGCTTGTCCTTGCCCGCCGACTTCTTCTTCGCCTCTTCCAGCTGCATCCCGATCTTCTTCTCGATGTGCAGCTCGCGCTTCTCGAGCGTGTCGAGCTGCTCGCGGATCTTGCGGATCGTGTCGGCGGTCGCTTGCGGGGTCGCCTTCACCGGCGGTGCGGACTTGCGGCCAAAGAGGTTCATGCTGTCTGGAGGGGTTTATGTGCGTGGGCGCTTGCAAGGAGAGAGAGAGAGAGAGAGAGAGAGAGCGTGTATGGTCGGCGCTGGAGCTTCTGCTTGTCTTGAACTTGGGAGCGGACGTCCGGCGAGTGCTTCCTTGCTTCCTTCTGCTCGTGCTTTTCCTTTGCTTTTTGCTTTTTGACTGAAAGTTCTTCCACACGCGAACGATCAACACTCCTCAGATGAGTTGCCATCAGAACTCTGAGCGTCACTTCACGAGATAGGACGACTTCATGTCGTTACTTTTGTCTGGATTTTGCACTGTTACTTCTCACTCTCTAAATGTGTACAACATTTGGGCGTTGATAAAGGAGACACTAATTTAAACAGACCTGGCAGTGAAAGGGGGAGGTTGCAACAGAGATGGTCACATTGAGGGTGCGCTCAAAGCAGCAGCACATCCAGAAGAGAGAGGAGACGCGACAAGCAAGGCGAGGCAAGGTCTTCTCCCCAGCAGCTCGCTCGCTGTAGCTAACTCTCTCTCTCTCTCTCTCTCTCATGCGGCGCGTACTCCATCAGCTGCGCGTGTACCTGCAGCAGCCGCTGCTGCCGAGCCACATCGTGCGCGAGAGGTACCCGTGGACGCAGCGCATCACGACCCTGCGCGCGCTGCTGCTGGGGCTGCTGCTCGTGCTCTCGTGGGTCTACCTGCAGCTCCTCGTGCGCTACGGCAGCATCTCGCCCATCGCGACAGCGCTCTACACACGTCCGTACCACGGGCGAAGCGCCACTGACTTCCCGCCCGTGCAGAGCCCTCCATGGCGTCCAGAGTTCCGCGTCGTCGTGTCCATGACCACAACGCCGAACCGCCTCGACAAAGTCATGGACAGCGTGCGATCGCTCACAGTGCAGAGTCTCGTGCCGGACCAGATCTACGTCAACATCCCTCGAGGCGCGATGAAGCGCCACCCGGAGCGATCCTACGACGAAGTGGACATGCCGCCTGAGCTCGAGAAACTCGCGCCGCTGGTGAAGATCAATCGGTGCGTGGACGACGGTCCTGCGACGAAGCTCCTTGGCGCGTTGCGACTGGAGAGCGACCCGTCAACGCTGATTATCACGCTGGACGACGACTTTGAGTACCCGAAGCAGCTGGTCGAGGCGCTGACGTGGGAAGCCGTGAAGAAGAAAGACGACGTGCTCGGCGTGTGCGGATGGGGGATGCTGCCGGTGTGGCACCAGGTGGGCGTCGTGCCCGCGTACGTGCCGTACATGATGCGTCCAAACGGCCGCTTCGTCGATATCCTGCAGGCGTGCTGCGGCAATGCGTACCGACGAGGCTTCTTCCACGACGTCGAGGCGTTCGCCGACATCCCGCAGGTGTGTGTGACCGTGGACGACGTCTGGATCGCGGGCTACCTGCGCACAGTGGAGAGCCGTCACAGTGCGATCATCAGCAAACGACTGGACCCGGACGATCCGCCATGGAAAAAGCTGGAGGCGGCGTCTTCCGCGAAGAAGATGACGCTCTCGAACTACAACCACGAGCACCAGGTCCACTACAAGTGCGTGGAGGCGATCGAAAGCAAGTTCCAGAAGCGCTGGACGCGCAACTTTGAAGAGCCGGAAGTGGAAGACGACGCGTGAAGAGCCAAGGTAGGTAGGTATACGAAATGGAAAAGAAATGAGCACAGTGAGCGAAAATGGTTGATAACAGAAACAACAACGACACACGGGTGTTCATTTCTCTTTGTGGGTTTTGTGTCGGGCTTCTTGCTGTTACTCTCTCATCCATTGCGTATTGGTGGTGGCTTTCTCTCGCCACGCTGCTGGATTCAGAGAGCTCTTGAAACTCACGAATGGACAGACACTTGGATGGTGAGGCAGTGTAGCATCGTCTCAAAGGCAACACGCGCGATCTGCTTATTCCTTTCCGTCGTGGAGGGTTCCCGCCTCGTCGACCGACGAAATTTGTCTGCGCCAAACACAGCACAAGACAATGTCAGCATTGGATACATTGCATACACCTATGCAGTCAGTCATAGCGCAAATCCAAACGTACATCCACTTCTTGTCGAGGGTCTCCTTCCACAGAGTCACCTTGTGGTCGCCCGAGGACACGGCGAGCACGTTGCCGGTCACGGACCAGCTCACGCGCCACACAGGCGCTTCGAACGTGTGCAGCAGCTCGCGCTTCCACACGCCGTTCTCCTCGGTCTGCGACCAGATGTATACGTGCTTGTCCTCCGAGCAACTGGCGATCAGGTTCACGGGCATCCCCGTGGACGGCGACCACGCCACGTCGCGCACCCAGTCGCTGTGCGCCGGCGCCGAGCTGATGTCCTCTTTCGTCCACTCGGTGTGGTCCTCCGACAGGCTCCAGATCTTGATCGTCTTGTCGCACGAAGCCGTCACGATGCGGCGCACGACGCCGGTCTCGTTCTTGGATCCGAGCGAGTTGAACGGAGCCCAGCTCACAGCATTGCAGCCCAGGGAGCTGTCCTTGAAGTGGCTCACGCTCCAGCCCTCAGCTGCAAATAGTTGAGTCACAGAGCAAAGCCATAATGAACTAACGATCTTTCACCACACATGCAAAAAGAAACACAACAAGGGTACGCACTGGTGTAGCTGATGATGGAGACATTGCCGTCCGCGGACGCGCAGGCGAGCGAGAGTCCGTACTCGTGCGGAGCCCAGGCGATGGAGTTCACCGACGCCTCGTGGAACGCGTGCACGTACGCCTGCGTCCACTGGTTCAGGCTCTGCTCTCTGTAGATGATCACCTTGCCGTCGTACGAGCACGACGCGAGCAGCGCGCCGAACTTTGGGTGAGCCCACGCCACCTGCCACACTGGACCTTCGTGTCTGTTCACATCAACAGTTCACACAAAGCACAAGGTCAGCAAGTCAGCACCTCCAAGCCGCCGCCATTCATACCATGCTCATCGCATATACGAGCACATACCCGGTGAGCAGCTGCTCGTTGTTCTGCACTTCGCCCGTGACGTCGTAGACCTTGATCGTGCGGTCGGACGAGCAGGTCGCGAGGCGCTTGCCGTAGTAGTCCAGCTGCGCGTCGTGCTGTGTTGGATTAAATACAGAACGAGAAGAAGACGATGAAAAGGCGGGCGTGAGCACACACAGGAGGTCGCGCATAAGAGCCGCACAGACAGACTGCGCACGTACGATCATGTCCTCATGCTGCGTGTCGATGGAGAGGATCGGGGCGGTCATGGTGCTTGCTCTCGAGCTGCTCAAATGTGCTGTTGCTTTGCTGGCAAACGGGGGAGATTTCATTTGGTTCAGTGGTCCTTGTTTCACTCCACAGCTAGGACGAAGCACTAACTTAGGGTGTCGCTGAGGGAGGTGGTTTTGTCCAATGAGGGAGCGCCAATTCACTCCAGCAACTAATGTTCAGTCAGGTTCAGATCAGTCGGCAGAAAATCGGGAAATGGACTCTTCATGGCGATGAACAAAAGAAATAAAATAGACATGCATTACGTCCTGCCGTGCGAACAAAGTTGCAGCGTGCGAGAACGAAGCCTCAGTGCGCTCTTCCTCAGCTGAACGAGCACGATCTTCCAAAAGTTCTTGACGAGTCCTGCAAACTGCAGCACGCATGGACACTTGGATGCTGGAAGCAAATCTCAGCAGCAGAGTGATCTTGGGTGCGTGCAGCAGCGCGGGCGAACGTTAGAGGAGACACAGTCTGCAGATAAGGAGTCGATCCACTCCTTCTCTCTCTCTCTCTTGAGTCTTCTTTTGGATGGATGTCGTTTCAGCTCGACGATCTACCAGCCAGCGTTGAGGTTCTTGTCTGGAAGCACCATCACGAGCTTTCCCCAGCCGAAATCCTCCCACTTGAGCTGGAACAGGATCACCCACGACACGAAGAGAATCGTCACGAACACGAAGCTCATACTCGAGCGACGCACCCCTGAACACAACCAGAGAGAAAAAAAAGAGTCACAATACATAAATACAGAAGAGCACAAGTTAGCCACTACGCGCTCTCACAACACCACGCAGCGTGCCACGCTATCCGCACACACACACACGCACACAATACGCCGCTACGTACAGAGCGTGACTTTCGGGTCGATCGTCGGGTCGAGGAACTGCTTGCGGTAGTGGATCACGTTCACGGCGTGCAGCCACGGCAGCAGCAGCAGACCGCCGAAGAACATCTTCTTGGCGATCACCTCGTCCGGCTCCGTGTTGAGGTTGCGCGTGAAGTTGCCGCGGTTGTTGCCGTCCGCCGGCGCCTCGCCCGACGTGCGCGCGGGTTCGCCCAGCACTGGAGTGTCGTCCGCCATTTCTGTCTGTCTGTCTGTCTGCTTGCTTTGCTCGCTTGCTTTCCTTTTCCTGAGTCGCCGTTTTTCGTGCGAGGTTGAGATCGAAGAGGAATATCAAGGAAAAGGCTGCTCACTTGAATAGAATTACTATACTAGCCCTCTATAAAATGATCAACAGGGCTCTATAACTTGATTGCCAAAACTGGCGTTTTCAGAAATGCAACAGGGGATACTAAATGAATGCGTACTGTATGCTTTATAGAAGCTCCTTTTAGAAGCAGATCTTTTCTTTTCCGAGCATTTCTAATGTCAACGAAGTTCGCATTGCACAACAAACGCAACAGAGAGAAAGCAGCCAAGTGCGACTAACATCTGGTTGATTGGCGAGCGAGCGACCACCGACAGCATGTACGGCAACAACCAGTACCCGCCGGGAGGGTACCCATCGGCGCCAGGTCAGCCGTCGCAATACCCGCCGCAGCCGCAAGGATACCCGCCGCAGCCGCAAGGATACCCGCCGCAGCCGCAAGCTCCAGGGTATCCAGTGCAGTACCCGCCGCAGCAAGGGTATCCGCCAAATGCTCCCGGATACCCCCCGCAGCCAGGCTACCCTCCACAGCAGCAGCAGGTGTACCCGTACCCGCCCCCTCCGCAGCAGCAGCAGCAGCAGTACTACGCAGCGCAGGGGAGACAGCTCTTCGCACAGGCGACGAACGCGACGTATCCGTACCCAGCGCAGCCCGCAGCGGGGTACGTTGTGCAGCAACCGCCCGTGTACGTGCAGCAGCCAGGGTACGTGGCGTACCCGGGCGTGATCTACGGTGGCAAGATGAAGCACAAGCACAAGGGACACAAGTACAAGGGCTACAAGCGAAAGGGATTCAAGTTCTTCAAGTGAGCGAATGGGTGGGGAGAGCAAGAGCAGGTTCCATCAATATCTAGCAAGCGAGTGTGTGCGGCAGCAAGTTGCCTGTCGCGTGAAGAACCAGTGTGTGTGCAAGGCACGTAATAAATGGCTGTGGCGTGTGTGGTTGAGCGTGTTGCAAAGTGGCTCGCTCGAGCGTTTGCTGCGATCAGATCGATCACTGCAGGTTCAAATTGACTGATGGATCCATTTCGGTAGGTGCGAAACGAGTAACCCTGCCTCTGCTAAAGTGCGAAGTTACACGGTGGTTACGCTCTGCTCGATAAAGTTCGAAGTTGCAGTCAGTTACGTCACTTGCCCACAACAACAGCAACAACAGCAGATCGCAATCGCAGCATGGCAGGCACGCGGCTGCACGTGGTCGTGAGCTTCGTGCTCTTCACATTGGCAGCGGCACCCTTCGCCTGGCGCTTCACGCAGATCGAGCGCGTGGAGCTGCCTGTCGAGCGCATCCAGCGCCTCAGCTGGCAGCAGTCGCGGTTCGCGCAGCCAGACTCGTTCTCCGTCGCGATCTTCACGCTTGCGGACACTGGCGAGGACGCAGGACAGCTCCAGAAAGCGCCGCTCACGTCCTCTGCAGCAGGACGCATCGAGTACGCTGCTGAAGAGGGCATTCGCGTCACTGCAGCCCAGCGCCTGGAGCTGCGCGACGCCAAGAGTCTGCAGCACGTGGACGACCTCCTCGCTCGGATCGTCAACGCCAAGACAGCTGCATCGTCTTCTTCAAGGCAGCGCCAGTTCAGCGTGCTGCTGCTGTGCGACGACACAGCAGCAACGGCTCCTCTCGTCGCTAAAGATGCGCTCGTGGTGGGCAAGTACCGCCACGCGTGGTCGTCGCAGTGCGCGCTGTCGCAGAACACGAAGCTCTTCCACGCAGTCGAGAAGCTCGTGCAGCAGCACGTCTTCCCCGTCGAGAGCGCCGCA
This sequence comes from Globisporangium recalcitrans, assembly GCA_023333815.1. Lineage (NCBI taxonomy): Eukaryota > Oomycota > Peronosporomycetes > Pythiales > Pythiaceae > Globisporangium > Globisporangium recalcitrans. The sequence continues at coordinate 20,426 of JAASFO010000174.1, forward strand.
CCGGTGACGACCAAGCGCGCGCGCACGGCGCTCAAGTACCGTCTGCAGTTTGCGCTGCTGAAGGAGAACCCGCAGCTTCCGTGGCGATGGGACTTTTCCTCCAGCTTGTTCCCAAAGTTCCTGCAGAAGTTTGTCGAGAAAGTGAGTGTGTTGGCGACCTTCAGCGTCGAGAGCGAGGTGTTGCACTTCGCGCGACTCGCAAAGGAGATCCACGCGAGCGACGACGGTCAGTCGTTTTTCGTGAAGGCGGACGACCTCAAGCAGGTACATCCTTGTGTGTGTTGCTGGGCTTCCTTTATTGACTCGTCTGGTATCTAACGACGGATGTGTATGCCAACGTAGTTCAAAAGCGCAAACGACTTTCTGACCTCGTCGGTGCTGGACGATAGAGAACAAGTCCTGCACTTCATGGCGGCGCTTCCAGAGCTCGAGCACTCGCCGCTCGGCATCCGGTCGAATGGGGATCAAGCGTCTTCGAGTCGCTTGGCGTCGTCGTTCGAGATCCCCGGGTGGGGTGGCGTCGTGATTTTAAACACCACGCGCCTGCTTCTCGGAAGTGCTGAGGACGCCTTGCTGGAGAAGAAGCAGATGATGGGCGTCTTCCTCACGCAGTTCCGCACGCTCATCGGCGCTCCGTCCTTCCACGAACGCCAGCGCGTGGAAGCCAGCGCCTCGTACGGGAAGCTCACGTTTCTCGCGTCGCCTCGCGACGGCATCGCGGACTGGGAGCTCGACGTGATCGTGCGCTCGCTCTTCAAAGTGTACGTGGCGTTGTCTCTGCATTCGAGCATGGCGGGTACCTTATTAACGACCTGTCCTGTTACTATGTGTGTTTGTGTACGCACTGCACTGTAGCCACCTGAAAGCGGCGATTTCGACCCTCCAGTCGATCGTGCAGCTGGTCGACGAGATGACGCAGATGAGCGTCTTGGAGCGCGTGCAGCAGCGCATCGTGGCTGCGCTGGCGCTCATCGAAGACATTCTCTGCACAAGTGACGACCAGGATCAACAACAGCAGCAGTGCGCGGCGACAGCGACAGCAACAGATGATCTAAGCGAGCTGCTCGTCAAGGTGCGCGCGGCGGCGGACCACACGGACGCCGCGTACTACGACCACACGATGATCCGTCAGCTCTACTTCCCGCAGGAGCAGATGTTCGGCGTCTACGCGCCGCTGCTCGCGCCGCTCATTCTGCCGTTCTTCATCGGCCTCATCCGCGAGTTCAAGCACTGGAAGACCAAGAAAGCCGACAAGCTCAAGAAGAAACAAGAGTGAAGAAGCCACTCCCCAGTGCAGCAAGTAAGCGCCTTGCACGTATAACGTGTGCATTGCATTGAGAAACTGGTGCAAGGCGATGTACGAGCAGCAAATGCATCTTTATTACCCCACACCTGACTTCCACAGCTCATGACGTTGTCTGCTCGCCATTGCTGTCTGAGGCTGTCCACGCAGTGAGAGAGTTGTAGCGCAAATGAACCAAAAGCTCTTGAGATACATACCCGAGACTCAGCGCGTTCGATGTCGATGATTTGGACAATGGAGCTTCGAAGACACGATGCATCCACTGTCGTCGGGTGATCGAATCGATTGAAGAGCTCCCAATTGCCGCCGTCGCCACTCAACAGGGCATGTACTTGCTACTCAATAGATCCCCCTCAACCATTTCCTATTCCTCGATTAGCGGAAACGACGACTTTGACATCCGGGTCTCAGATGAGCGTGCCTCGCATCAAGGGGTCAGCTGGGCGTGCACCTCGTCGTAGAGATATCGCCCCATCACGCGCGGGTTCGTGTTCAAACACGTGAGCACCGCGTTGGCGTTGTACTTGGCTCCAATCTCGGCTTCCGACTTGGAGTCGCAGAACGGCGTGCCGTACATGAAGATGCTGTACCCGTGCTGCTCAATCTGGCCGACCCAGGCTGGGAGTTCGCGCAGCTGCGTGTTCTCAAGCGACAGGAACAGCAAGTCGCTCAGATCGCCCGCGTACGCTGGCAGCGTCTGGAGCGGATTGTTGCTCAGCGAGAGCGTGTAGTACCCTTCGCTCGAGCCATTCACACCCGCCGCGAGCGTCGGGAGCTCCTTGAGGTCGTTGCCAATGAGAGAGAAGTCGTCGATGCTCATGCGAGAGAGCACGTCTGGCCACTCTCTCAGCTGCGCGTGCTCGATGTAGAGCGTCTTGACGTTCGGCCACCGGACGTCGAGGTCCTCCGGTAGAGAGCTCAGGTTGGTTCGCGTGATCTCAATGTCCTGGAGCTCGCTGGGGAGATCGAACAGGATTCCTTCGGGGATCCCAGCCATCCGGGCGTTCACGAGGCAGAGGTACGTCATGGACGGGTGGCTCTGCGCTGTGATGCCCGCTTCCTGGTCCCACGAGACGATGCTCGAGTTCCAGAGTTCGATGCCCGTGAGCTTGTTGAAGCGCTTGACGTGCCTGGGTACGACCAACTCGGGGCAATGCGAGAAGATCAGCACTGCGAGACTCTTCTCGTCCAGAGGTGCCAGTGATTCCTCACTGGGACTGCGTGTCCCCTGGCGGTAGCAGTTGTACTCGAAGACCGAGCACGCGCACTTCTTGGTGAACCACGGATGCAGCTGCAAGTGGCAGCCGCAGAGCTCGATGGAGTGCGACGAGTAGATCGCGATCAAGTGGAACGCGAGGATCGTGCAGCCCCAGAGGATGAAGCCCAGGTGCACGACCGTGGACTTGTGGTCCCAGAGATTGTGGCGCTGCGTGTGGCGGATGCGGAGCGAGAGGCGACGCAGCCGCGTCTCGGGACACGAGGTCGACTTTGTGGAGACCGCCTCGGAATGTGGCGGTTCTCTTGACTCGCTGTCAATAGACGATGAATGATTGCCAGGAACGATCTGGCGGCGCGTGACTCGCACGTGGGTCCTCTGGAGCTTGTCGTCTGCAGCCGCACAAGCGATTGAACGCTGCCGAGGCAGCCAAAGATGCTCAGGTGCGGCGCGACCTTGAGCACCAGGTCGAACGCATTGTGCACAAAGATCTGGCAGTTCTCCATGACCAGGTTGATGAACCACGACGGGTTGTACAGGTTCACGACCTCGAACATGTAGACGTCGGTGTTGAACGCGTTCTTGTAGGGCACGGTGATGATGAGCGGCACGACGACCGAAGTGACGAGGTCGAGCGCGAGGTCCGCTGTGAGGCAGAGCAGCCGCTCCAAAGCCGGCGAGTGGTGTGTGAAGCGCTTGACGAGCGGCGTGGAGAACGAGTTCGCAAACACGATGCCCACGTACAAGTGGTTGATCCATTGCTTGGCGATCAGCCTGCTCGCCGAGTGCACCTGCACGCTCTGCGAGACCATCTCGATGAACTCGCGCACGAGGAAGCGCGCGTCAAAGTAGGCGCTCTCGACGCCGAAGAAGCCCTGCCGCCCGAAGAGTTCGAAGCGCAGGCGGCGCAAGACCGCGCCGGCGCTGCAGCAGAGCAGCCGCGCGTAGTACTCGAGCTCTGGTGTGACGAGCACCGCGTACAAAAGACTCAGAGTCAGCAGGGACGACACGCAGAGGGCTCGCGTGGCGAGCACCAGTGTCCAGACGCAGAGGAACGGGAGGTTTGCCAGCGCGACGCTCACGACGCGGTGGTCTCGAGATGTGACGCCAGTCGTGGCGCGGCGCAGCTCATGGCGATTGTGGTGATTGTGGCGGGCTGGAGCTACGGACTTCTTCGGCTGGCTTGAGGTAGACAGCGGTGTGGTTGGTAGTGGTGGAGACTCGTTCGCTGGGTCACTGGGAGCCACCGAGCTCATGTCCGTCTGGGCACTTGAGTGGCGACTTGAATGATTCTAACGCTGGGACAGACGCCGCATGAGCGTGTGCGAGCGTGCAGGAAGACTGGCAAACCGGGAGGTGATGGAGTGCGAGAGGGAACAAGGAGCTCGTGGCTTCCGCAAAAAATAGACCCAGGCACGCTCTCGGATGGCATTAAATAAAGCTTCGTTCCAAGATAACCGCTTGACGCCAGCCAAGCGAGCACAAGCAAAAGCGACGTCGTCCTCCATCCAATTGCACCTCAACTGTCGAGAGAGTCCAAGCGTCCCGGCTGCTGTATCCGAAGGCAACTCGCTGTTGTGCACCAGCGCTGTGAAGGAAGCTGCTCGACAGTGTTCGGTGCGATGAAGAGACTGTGGAGAACACAGCAAGTTGAAGCTTGACGCTTCTGAGGGCTTTGTGGAGAGTGTGGTACTGTGCAGGACAAATGGTGAGACTGGAGGTGACGACTTGGCACTGACGAGCCAGTCAGTCTGAACAGATGGCAACAGGGATCCGCCATCAGGATTTGCAAGGTTTTGTGCTGCATGGTGATGGCGACTCTCAGCTCATGATCTTCGTCTTCAGTCAGCCAGTCTTGTGTCGTTCCGGCAGACCAGTTGGCGCGTGATGGGAAGCCCAGCTCGGATGGGGAGAGGGCGGGATTACAGATGCATCATGATACTGGCGGCGTATTCCCTCTCACCGTCAGCTATCGCTCATGCTTATCAGCAGCAGCAGCGCTGACGGCATTTCCAGTCTACGAGAGAGCGCGACCGGCAATGAAGCGCTCCAGCTACCAGCACAGCAGCAGTGGCTGGCGCTATGCGCTGCTTCTATGGCTCTGCACGCTCTGTGTCGCCGCGGCGCAAGCCCAACCGCAGTCGATCTCCTTCGACACGCTGCTGCTGCTTCGAGCTGCAGACTCTTCAACAGAAGGCAGTGGTGCTCTCGATGATCTGTCGTCCTCCTCAGCCTCTTCAAGCAGTGACGCGACGGCGACCGTGACAGCACCGGACGACGACACGGCGCTCTCCGAGAGCCTCGCGGCCGCGACGATGAGCGGGAAACCCTGGTCGGATGTGAAAATGGAGGCGTTCTCAGTCAAGAAGCTCTCTCAAGTGCTCGCGGACGTCGTGATCCACTTGACAACCAAAGACGCGAAGGCGGCGCTGTTAGAGAAATACACGAGCCTCGGCCGCCAGCTTCCTGGGAAGCTCGACCTCGCGGGACTGCGCGCAGCCAACGCGGCGATCCCAGTGGACGAGTGGACTCAGGTGCTCAACGCGACGCAATCCATCCTGGCGGAAACGAGTGCCGACAACACGGATGCGCCGCTGCTCTGGACGTGCGCGGTGTCGCTCTACGAGATCCAGACGCTCGAGAAGAGCGCGAGCACGCTCGCGGATCTCAAGGAGCGCCAGAAGTACTTTGACAGCGTGCGCGCAAGCTTCCAGGCGTCCACGTGGCTCGCGTGGAGCGTCCAAGAGCTCTCGGTCGTGGAGCAGATCGATGCGACCGAGGTCGTCGGCAAGTTTGCTCTAAACAGTACTGATCAGGAGTGGTTCACACCCTTCATCTCGACGGATGAAGGAGACGCAGTTCCGAGCTTTCGGGACGACGCGTCGGTGCTCACGGAGCTCGCGCTGCTCAAACACATTCCCGCTTCGTTGGTCACTAACGCCCCAGGAGCGGAGCTCCTTGCTGTGATCGCCAGCAAATACCTGGAAAGCGCAGGTGACGCGGTGCAGAACAGCGACTTGAAAGCCCTGCAAACGGTTTTCCAAGGCGACGAGGGTCAGGACCTGGAAGAATATGCGGCAGTGGCGCAGAAATTCTGTACTGTGAGCCACAGCTCGATTCGCTTCTGTCTGCTAAGCCAGCTCGCCGACCAGAGCCACGCCTTCGCGACCACGCAGCGCAGTCTGCTGGGTGAAGGTAGCAGCAGTACGGTCACGAAGCTCTCCCTTCAGGCGGCGAACCTGAACCGCCAGCAGTACCTGGAAACCGTGCAGAACCGCATGACGGCGCAGTCGCTGTCGCTGAATATCGTCAAGGCGTTCAACTCGCTCTCGGTCGCGGTCCAGGAAGCGTCCACGAGCGCCGTCAGCCGCGCGCAGAGCTCGTCGTTCGCGCGAGTCGAGGAGCAGCAGCGCGCGATTGAGCTCCAGGTCAGCCAGCAGGCGGCGGCGATGCTGAGCGCCGCGAGCAGCGAGAAAGCCACAAACGAACAGCAGCTGAGCGCGCTGCTGCAAGCGATCTCCACAAGCAACACCGAGGTCGACAAGCTCTTTGACCCGTACGCCGAGCGCCTGAAAGTGATCGCGAACGCAGCCTATAGCGCAGCGGTTTCGAAATCCATAAAGGGCTTCTTTGGACTCTTCAAGAAGATCCTGCGCGCGCTCAACCCGATCACGTGGATCACCAACCCTGGGACGCTCGTGGACGTGTTCTCCGCGGCCAACGACTTCCGCAAAGACGTGTCGGGGCTGAACGGCGTCAAGAAGCTCATTCGGCTCTTGCAGGACGGACTCATCCCGCAGATGAACCAGCTGACGGACCAGATGATCGCTCTCTATCCAAAGTTGCTGCTGATAAGAGACGCGTTGAACCTCATCGTCCCGCCTGGAGAAGTGGAAGGGACGGTGGGTAGCCTGACGATCTCCAAGCGCAATCTGAGCGCGCACAGCTCGGGTTTCCTCAAAGTCTACGGCGACTACGACAACCCGGTGCTGGTCACCGACGTGGACGTGCTCGAGACGCTCTTCGTGAACCTCCAGTCGTCATTCTGCCAGGTCGGTGGCAAAAAGGTGCCGCAGGAGTGCGCGCAGGTGAAGACGGACGTCCAGTTATTCGGCAAACTGCGTGAGGGGGTCGCTGCGAGTCTGGACGCGATGGACTCCCTGGTGGCGACTGCGCGCGCCGCTGTGGCCGAGCAGAGCGCCAAGATCCTGTCGGCAACCCTCGTCCAAGTGTCGAACGAGACGTCCGCGTCGCTCTCGGCGCTCAAAGCCAAGTGGACGAGCGAGAATGCACAGAACGCACGGGAGTTTGAGTTGTACCAGCGACAGCTGAAGTACGGCGAAGCGGTGACGTCGCTCTCTCTGATGAAAGCGTCGATCCAAAGCGCGGACGCCGCTGTCACAGCGTGCAATTTCTTTACGTACCTGAACGGCGGCGTGCGCATCAAGCCCTGCGAGGTGGTGTACGCGTCCCCGGCGTCGGGTTCTGCTGCTCTGGATGTGAAGCAGCTGATCGCGTTCAAGTTCAACAACAAGCCCGACATGATCCAGCGGATCGCGTACATCCCGACGTCGCCGTCGTCTGCCGGCGATCTTCACTACATCAATCTTGAGCGTATGATGGTGAAGAGCGCGTCCTCATCCTCAGCGAACGCCACGTTCCGCGTACCGAAAGACGCGCAGTGGCTGCGCAAGTACAACTGGGTGCCGCCAGACTTCGACCTGAACTCGACCGTGGCGTTCGTGACCAAGTTCCAGATCCTCTTCCCTTCCAAGCAGCTGTCGTCGTCGACTTTGCCTGGAAGTGGCAGCAACAAACGCATGGTGAGCGTCGTAACCCAGGCGAGCGCGACCTCGGATCTTGGTCCCGCAGTCAGCAACAAAGTGTACGAGATCCCGAGGCGATCGTTCGCGTTCCGATACCAGGAAATGAACAGCGCGGCGATCGGCTCCTGCACGCTGAAACTCACGAATCCTTACCAAAGATGCGACTCGCGACTGAGCAACTACTGCGCGCTCAGCACGGGGGAAGTGGACACGGACGACGAGACGCCGCTGCCGTCGCTGTTTTCGACGTTCAGCATTCAAGCGCGCTTCTCTTTGGCAAGTGCGTCCTCAGCGATCAAGACGCTGTCGTTCACGGGCGTGGAGGTCTCGGCACCACTGGTGGTCGCTCTGGAGCTGCAGCTCTATTCAGTGAGTAGCGATAGTCAGCAGCCAAGCGGGGATGGAGCCACAGAGAATACTGGTTCGGAGAACGGATCAGTTGATGATACTGCTGCAAGCGGCGACTCGAACAGCGGGAGCGGATCCTCGGCTCGACGACTGCGGCGGCAAGCGAGCGGTTCGTCTTCGAGTGCGGGTTCAGACTCGGAGAAGCGCTGCTGCGCTGTAGGCAGCTATTTAACCGACTGGAAGAGCAAATCGTGTGCGGAGTGCCCCGAAGGACACACCTCGCAGCTCGGGGGGCTGTACTGCATTCCAGCTCCCTCCTCAGCGTAGATGGAGCTGCGGGGATCTCACAGAGTATCAGCGGCGAGTGACTTTCCCAGATCTACAGCGTATAGCCACAAAGGTAGCCACCAATGCATTGATGGAAGCGCGTCCATTTGAATGCAAACAGATGAAAGCGTAGCTGCTCGTCCCCGATTGCACCAACCGTTTCATGCTTGTCAAAGTGAACCAAAATGGGTACAAAACGACAAGTACCCAAAACACCAATCGCCTGTCACCCAATCGTGATTCATCCTTCTTACCAGTAAGCAAACAGTAACCTACTGGTGTTTGTCGCGGTTGAAAATAGAAGACCGCCCTTTATTGGCACCCTCAACGGTACGGGATCCACTATTTCTCTGATGCTCCCCCTTTTTCCCTTCAAGTGCGGAAAGTGAGCGAGTTAAAGCAGCAAGAAAGGTGTGTGCGACGAAGGCTATGTCTGTGTCTGTCTCTCTCTCTCTGTGTCTATCTATCTGTATGAGCGTCTCTGCATGTGCATGTGTGCTCTCAGCCTCCCTCTTCCTCTTGTGTGTATGGGTCTGCTCACTCCGCCTCTCTCTCTCTCTCTCTCTCTCGCTTTGCTTTGTGTCATTTGGTTCATTTTTCACACGACAGCAACGAACAACAGCACAAACAGGACCGAGACAAGACAAGCAATCACGACAGCGGATTCTCTAGAGTGATGGCGAGCGACGACGCGTTTGGCGACTTCTCGTTTGGCGCGTCGGCGGGGTCGTCGTCTCTCGACGGCCTGCCGGCGTTCTTCACGAGCGGCAGCGTGGACGACAAGAAGTACGAGTCGCTGCTCGCGGATCTGCGCGCGCACGATCTACTCGGGCCGCTGGATGGCGATGCGGGTGACGTGTTTGGCAGCAGTAGCAGCGGCGGCGGCGCGGGAGGAGGAGGAGTGTCCGTTGGCGCTGGAGCGGGCGGCTCGTCGCTGTTCTTCAACGACGCGTTCTCCGCCGTGTTCATGGGCACATTCAGCGAGTCCAAGAGCCTGTTTCCCGAGACCGCTGCTCCTGCGAGCAGTGGTGGCGCGTCCAAGCCGCCTCCAGGTTTCGCGCGCGCTCCACCTGGCCTTGCGCCATCCGAGACGGACTTGAAGTGGGCGAGAGGACAGCAGGAGTTTTCCCGCCTCGCTAGTGGCGCTGGCACAGGCTCCGCGACAAGTTCGCGCGGCTTCCTCATGGCGTCGCCTGAGAAAGGACGCGGCGGCGACGACGCGGAGCTCGCGTTTGATGAGAGTCAGTTTTTGAACCTACGCTCGCTCGGTCTCGACGACGACGAGGCTTCGTCGACTCCGGCGCCAGCGCGAGGGAGTCCCGTGAAGAACGCGACGCAGCCAGTGGCGCCAGGTTTATCCCCGAAGAGGCAGCCCGCGCCTCCACTGCCATCGTCTCTTCCTGCGCCGCCGCCAGCGCCTCCTGCCAGCTTCCAGCAGCAGCAGCAGCATCCTGGTCAATCCGGAGCAACGCCGTCTCGTCCCCCACCGCCTCCAGGTCCGTGGAACAACAACGGTCAGCAGCAGCAGATGCACCACCCACCGCCGCCTCCGATGGGGATGGCACCGCACATGCACGGAGGGCCGCCGCACATGCACCCGCCACCACCTCCGCATGGGTTCATGCACGGACCTCCGCGCGGCATGCCGTACCCATCTCCGCCTCCGTTTGTGGGCGGACCGCAGTTCCCTCACGGTGCCCCGATGCCTCCGCCTCGTCCAAACTTCAAGATGATGACGCCGCGCGACATCAACTTTGTCGTGCAGCAGCAGATGAAGCAGATCCGAAGCAGCGACCCGTTCAGCGACGACTACTACTTCCACAACTATGTGCAGAAGCGCACGCGTGCGGTCGCGAATGGACTCGGTCCTCACCCACCAGCGTTGCCGCTGCCATCGTGGAAGCTGCAGCACGTCAAGTCTGTCGACCCTCGCGACGCGCAGCGCGAAGCGGGCTCTAGAAACTGGGAGACGTCGTACCAAGTGCTCGGTCGCAACAGCAAGGGCAGTCTGTACCGTCCAAAGCAGATGCTCACGCTCGGATCGGCGAACTCGGAAGTGTTGACTGGTGCCCAGGACAAGAGCGCGGAGACTGCTGCTACTGACGGGGACAGTCCAGAAGCGGACGGCAATGGCACAACTGCGTCGACTGCGGAAAGCGGCGTCGCGCCACAGGTGCTGAAGATGGATTTGCAGGAAGCCGTGCAGAACTCGGTGTTTTCGAACGAGACGTGGCAGAAGCGTCTGGAGATTGATCGCGGCATGCAGTGTCTGCTGTCTCTGCAGGACGCGCGCCACATTCTCGATGCGCGCGGCATCAACGTGCAGCAGTTCCACTCGATGGACGAGAAAGATATCGACCCATCGCTCGCAGAGTTGCGCAAGCGAACGACGTCGCTGTTGCTTGAGCTCGCGGGGCTTTTGGGCGTGTCGGTCGTGGAGGAGAACCGCGTGATGCAGTGCAACCTGGAGCAGCTCTACAAGATGCTCTACTCGGTCAAGGGCAAGAAGCTCGTGAGCCGCGCGCTCCCACTGCTGCACCCGTCGGCGCGCTTCGTGCTGCTCCCGCACCTTGTCGAGTACCTGCTCTCGGCGCGCAACGTGAGTCGATTCGCCGGCAACGACGCTCAGGACGAAGGCGACGAGCGCCTCTGCCAGACGCTCGTGCTGATCCTGATGTACCACCCGCTGGCGCCGCCAGCAGAGCTCTTCGCCGAGTCGCTCCAGCGCGCCATGGACGGCCACGACATCCAGTCGCTCGCGCTCTTGCTGCACAACCGCGCGCGCGCGGAAGCGTTGCAGGCGCTCTTGCAGCGCGGCGGCACGGCCGTGCAGCAGGTCGAGAACGAGCAGATCAAGCACCAGTGGGACCACTACCAGGCGCAGTTTGTGTCGCTGGCCACCGCCATCAAGCAGACCGCATGAGCCTTAGCCTTTAGCGACAGTCGTACCTACCAACCGCTTCCATTTCCAACCAACTTTGCATGTCACCACTCCGCTCTTTCTGCATGCGACTGCTACTAGTTAGACGACGATTCCAAGAAACACAAGAAACCCGACAAGTTTACAATCCGAACTAGATGTCGTTGCCCAATCGATTGTTGCACATCTGCTGCTGTGTGTGTGTATTGTTCAGTGATTAAATAGACTCCTTCTCTGTGGTGGAAGGTGCGGGTGAGAGGTGGGGGCTCGCTCGCCTTGCTGTGCGAGAGCGGACGATACGATGCGCGCATTGTTGAATGGTGGGATGGTGCTGGCGAAACCATGCGCGCGAATGCGCAGATGGAGCTTCTCAAGCTCAGACGATGCGGGACTGGGACGCTTCGTCCTCGTACGCGGAGCTCACCTGGAACCCCATGACGCTGAAGTCCACGAGCGCGCGGAGCTCCTCGAGATCTTCCTTGAAGAGCGGCACGGGCGTGCGGAAGGGCTCCAAGTGCGCGAAGACGTCCACGTCCCTTGGCGAGCTGTAGCAGTGAGCGCCAGAGGAGGCGCTGATGCTCGGCAGCATGGCCATGGACGGGTGGTGGCGGGGGTCGTAGTGCGCTGCTGACGTCGCCGCTGCCATCATATTCGTCATCGTCCCATGCTGGTCGTGGTGGTAGTGGCGCAGTCGCGCCTCGTCCTTCTGGAAACGCTTGCGCTTCTCCAGGCGGCGCTGGTTGCGGTTGGCCTTGGCGCGATGGAAGACGCACATGCTGTGCAGCGCGCCAGTCTTCTTGGTCGTGCGCTGGCGACCGCAGTGCTTGCTCGGGTAGCGGCAGCGCAGCGAAGGGTCGGTCGCCAGCTCGTGCAGCTGCGGCGCTTCGTCCAGGAAGCTGTCGTCGTCGTCGTTATCGTCGGCCATGGTCATCATGGTCATGGGCAGGCTGCGCTTGGCTGGTTGGATTGAGGCTGTGGATGCGGTCGACGACATGCTTGTGAAGCAGCGCTAAAATTCTGAAATGGAGATGTGGGTGGTGGAGGCTCTGAAAAAGTGCTGCATCTGGGTTCGTACAGTGCAGGACGTGGCTGGCGGATCAAAGCCGAGTGGGACGTTGCATGCGCATTTTGGATTGTGGGTGCGAGCCACAAGCGACCAGGCGGGAAGTGTCTGGCGCTGTCCAGTTTGCACGCAGCCAGATTGACTGAAGACGCCACTCGCTCGCTGCGTTGCGACGTGTCTGTTGCGGGTGACGCGCTGACCAGTTTGGTTGACTTGCGTGTCGAAAAGTACGAGTCAACGAGGGCAACGACAGCAAAAAAAAAAAGAGGAGCTGTGAGAAGGATGGCGCGCGAGTCACACATCCTGCTTTCACATGTGTCCCTCTTGATGGCGGTTGCGGCAAGCGACCGCTGATTGGCCGAGTCGCTTGTGTGTAGATGCGAGCTAGCAGACCAGACGAACAATCAAGCAGGAGTTGCTGGTTGGCCATGCTTGCCGATGTGTGTGTGTGTGTGTTTGCATTGTTGCTTGCTGCCTCGTTGTGTGCAGTGACAGCAGACGAAAGGCGACTGCTGGTGCACACGGCGACCTGTTGTTGCAACAGAGCAAGCACAAGTACACTCGTGCTAACCCTAGTGACTAAACACATGTGCGCTCAAGCAACACTTGCAGGTGCAACGCGAGTCAAGAGCCATTCGATTCGTCCGGTGTACACGCCACCATTTCGAGCATTTCTGTGCTCAAGTGCCTGACCTCCTTGTGTTTGTGGCGCCTCGTCCATATCACGCTCCCCCGCTTTGGTTTCGATTGCTGAGGTGCGGGATGGACAGCAGCAAGACTTTGCGAGCAGCGCACCAGCTTGGACTGGCGACACAAAGGCGACAAGCGCGTGTGTGCATGCGAGCGAGCAGCCCTTGATTTTGCAAGTGCAAAGCTAGCGCATCCTGCTATGAAGGCAAGCTTGTGTGCTTGTTTCCTCAACAAACACAAGCGCCAATCCTGCGCAAGGACTTGCAAGTGAAAAGCAAACAGCATGCGCAGCAGTCAACAACGCACTCGAGTTGGCGCTCAAAGGTGCGAGTCAACTGCCGAACCAGTTCTCTCCATCGATTGTTAGGTTGCAGTCTTCATCCTCGACATCACACAAAACAAACACTGAAATGCGTATCAATGTATGCAGCCCTCACTGTACTTGCAACTTCAACTGCACACTCGCACACACAATTCCTTTGCGCTATTTCCGCAGGAAACGTGGCCATCATTCCCAGAATTAGCCTCTGCGTCATGCGCTCCGCCCATGGGGTGCGTTGCGAGCGAGTGCATGGCCAGCCATTCGGTCTCTCTCTCTCTCTCTATCCGACTGCCTGAACGCGCAGGAGCACCATGAGAGCCCCGCAGACGTCCACGATCATGCGCATCTGCGTGATCGCGTGCAGCAGCTCCATCGCAGCACATGCTGTCGCTGCTGTGTCACT
>JAASFO010000175.1:0-33585 GCA_023333815.1 Globisporangium recalcitrans
GATGCAGAGTCTGGAGAAGCTCGCGGCGCTGAGCCAGAACGAGAAGCTCGTGATCTCGGGCGACACGTCCAACAGTCTGTTGTCGGAGATGCTCGTGGCGAACCGTCAGCAGAGCATCCTGGTGAACGTCGATGCGTCGGGGAGAGGGACTGACACGAAGCGGTGATGGATCTGTGCAGACAGCTCCAACCATTTCGACTTTGCCAGTTCCGCTGACATGTACGGCAATAAATGGATCGCTCCATTTGTTGAGAGCAACCTGTTTATCGCTAATCAAGGAGTTAGTCCGAAGATCCGTTTGTGTAAGAGCTCGTCAATCCAGAAACATGAAGAAAGAACTCACACATTAGGACCCTTTATAGTCACCATGACGGCGGGTAGTCTTGGTTTCTTCGACATCCTCACCTCTCGCTTTTTCTTGAAATGATCTCTATCCTGCTTTCCCACACGTTGTCCGATCAACTCTTTTCACTTGCGATCACTGGCTCGGCTTTGCTGCGCGACGGCTTCTCCAGGTGCTTGAAGCGCAAGTACGCATGGTCGTCCCCCGTTCGATCGCGCACACATCGGTCGAGTCGTGGGATGTGAAGTCCCAGCACGTCGTCGAGGAACGTCTTGTCCTTGGCTTCAAATGCTGGGAACTCGTCCAGCTTTGTGGACAAGAGCGCGAGCTCGAGCCCTGGTTGCACGGTTCTCCACTGCATCGTGGTCTCGTCGTGGATGCGGTCCGACTTGCACAGGTGCTGCGCATACACGCGCTCGAACGTGTGCGGGAGCCACTCGAGCACGTTCTCGCGCTTCTGCTTGAGGTTCGCGAGCGACGCTTTCCAGATCGCAAAGTTCGACGCGCACGCCGAAAGAATGATCTTGAAAAGCGTGCCGTAGTTGAAGCGCGACTGCGAACTGGCAACCTGCCTGGACCAGTTTTCCTTCCACGCGTGCTTGCCACCAACCGATACACTTGTTGAAGCCGCTGAGCTTGCTGGTGCTGCTACTTGCGCTGATGGCGCCAGCGTTGATGCTGGCGAAGTTCCTCCTGTTGCTAGCTCTTCGGCAGTGATCACCTTCATCGGTGCATTCCCGACGGTTCGAATAACGTAAAACGATGCGGCGCCGACACCGAACACAATTCCTGCGATTTGCACTCGCTTCCAGAATTTCTCCAGGTTAAAGTACTCGGCTTTGCACGCTTCAAGCAGCCTCGTATGCATCTTCAACCGAGACGCAGTCGACTTGAGCAGGTTCAGGATATTGTCAGTCGCGCGGTCAGGTGCACGCTCAACCTCGCGGATCACTTCACCTCGAATGCCGTCGAATTCGTCTTCCAGCATGCGCTGCACCTCGGGTTTGTTCGCTGCATGGTCCTGTGTCTCAGCGTCTTGGTCATTCCCATGAGCTCCTGCTCCATTGGACGTCTGCTGCTGGACTCTGTCATTCGTACTAGGTTTGTTACTACGCGTCTTGGCTTGCCTGCTTGAAGGCGATAGCGTGGGGGACGACAGCGACTGGTTCTCGCGCTGCTCCTGGGGGACGTACATGGTGTAGATAAACGGCAGGTCCTTTCGCGGGATCACTTTGCTCAGGTTCCAGCACAACGCGCCGTAGGCTCGCGCAAAATCGTGCACAGTGCGGAAATCGTCCACTTTGTTCAGGATCAGCAGCAACTTGCTCGAGAGTCCGTGCAGCGACGTCGTGAGCACGTCGAGCGTCTCGAAAGTCGTGCCGGGCTTGTCCGGATCAAACATCACGAGAATAACATCGGCGCGCTCGGCGAACCACTGCACGACGCGCTTGAAATCGTATCCGCGGTCCTGGTCCGTGCGGTCAGTGGATGCTCCCGGCGGGTCGATCATGCCCGGGGAGTCCACGAGCATGAGCCCGCCTTCGTTCAGCAGCGGACTGTTCTCGACCACCTTGAGCTCGATCTGGGACACGAGATCGCGACCAAAGCGTCGCTGCACGTCGCCAAAGCCGTACTTCGCGTGACGCGTCAGCGCGGACCCGTCCAGTCGCTCTTCGCGGCTTCCTCCCACGAGCACGGTGAACGTAGAGTCCGTTGGCGCGCGACCTGTAGTAATAACACCAACACAAGGACGGTGAGTGCGATCACATTCGAGTAAGGCTGCCATTGCAGTAGAGTGATCTATATGCAATAGAGAGTCATGCCAGCAGCAGCTTACCCGTCTTCTGCACCTCTTGACCGAGCATGTAGTTGATGAACGTGCTCTTTCCCGACGAGTGGTTGCCCAGCACGAGCACCATCGGGATGTTCACGGTGTCGAACGACGGGAACTTGGACTGCTGGCGGAGTCTTTACACACACACACACACAGTCACATGAACCACAGTCAGTGCACGCTTGTATAAATGAGCCGTCATTCTCCATTTCAAATCGGCCGATGGACTCACTTCTCGAGCCGCTCGTAGATGCCGCCGACTTCCACTTGGATCATGCGGTTCACTTCGCCCGACACGAGCACTTTGCTCGCATCACCCTGACGCGGACTGCTGCTGCTTGCGGTTTGCGACATGCTCTCTCTCTTTCTCTGGCTTGATGCCCTCTGCTTCTCGTCTTCTCTCCTGGTGCGTGCAGGGAAGACTCGCGATGGCGACGGATGCTTCGCGCGTCCTGCTCTTCTGGCAGAGAAGGAGAAAATGCTTGTCTTTTTGACTTGAGGACTCACGTTCGCTTTGTAATCATTATCAGACTGCTTAAAGGTCCTCTCTGCAGTTGAGAATGGAACAATTGTAAGTAAACTCGACTAAAGAGGTGCGTCTATTTGAAAAGGCATATATAGTGGTTTGATTCCTACATTTTTGTGCATCTCATCACATTCCGCACTTTTGCGAATCTATCCTGTAGCGTGTTCATACTGTGACAAAAGTCAGATGGTGGCTCACTATTTCCACAATGTGGTGTTCCAATTGACGTGGCGCACTGTGGCAGTAGCGTCCGCAATCGCCGCCCTAGCCAATCAATACTGCCGTCCAAGCGTCGTGCTAAAACCAAAAGGCGAAGTGAGCAAAAGAGCTCAATAGAGCAGACCTCGCCAGATAGACAGACAGGTAGCAGCATGAAGCGCAGAGTGGCGATCAAGCGCGGCTCGCGGGACGCGACCCACCAGACGGCGAACAAGAAGAAGAAGCCGCTCGCGGACGACGCGTTCGACTGGTCGGCGGCCGGCGGCGCGGAAGACGTGATCGAGTCGGAGAGCGAGAACGAGAACGCGGCCAATGGCGATGACAGCGAAGAGAGCGAGGAGGAGATCCAGGAGACCGCGCAGGAGAAGCGCATCCGTCTCGCCAAGGAGTACTTGAGCAAGATCACTGCGCAGGAAGGTGCTGGCGGCTCGGACGACGAAGGTGGCGACGACGACGATGCTGCGGTGTTCAAAGACGGTGTTGAAGAGAAAGTGAGCGCGCGCTTGCACCAGGATGCGCTCGAAGCCATGGGCAAGTTGTTCAAACAGGTCGCACACACATACGAGGAGTTTGAGTTTGACGCGGACTCGACCAAGTTCCTCAAGGGCCACCGCCTTCCTGTGACCAGCGTGTGCCTGGCGGACGACGGCAAGACCGCGTTCTCGTCGTCCAAGGACGGCGCGATCCTGCGCTGGAACCTCGCGGAGCAGACCAAGACCCGCTTGACGCTGCCGCCGGACGACGTCGCGACGTCCAAGACGGACCACGAGAAGAACATCCTGGCGCTCGCGCTGAGCTCGGACGGCAAATACCTGGCGAGCGGCGGTTGCGACAAGCTCGTGCGCGTGTGGGACGCGGAGAAGAATGAGCTGCTCGAGAGCTTCAAGGGTCACCGCGACACGATCTCGTCGCTCGCGTTCCGCCTGCGCTCGCACAGCCTCTTCTCCGGGTCGCTTGATCGCTCGATCAAGCACTGGAACCTGACGGAGATGGGGTATGTCGAGACGCTCTTCGGCCACCAAGGCGAAGTGAACGGGCTCGATAGCTTATATAAAGAGCGCGTCGTGAGTTGCGGCCGCGATCGAAGTGTTCGAATGTGGAAGATCCCGGAGGAGACCCAGCTCGTGTTCTACGGCAACTCGGGCTCGATGGACTGCGTCAAGATGGTCAACGACGAATACTACGTCTCCGGAGGTGACGACGGCTCGCTCTCGCTCTGGTTCAACGGCCGCAAGAAGCCCGTGCACGTTGTGCAGCGAGCCCACGGCGCCGGCAAGTGGGTCAGCAGCGTCACGGTCATGCCGCGCACGGACCTCGTGGCGTCCGGATCGTCCGATGGACACATCCGACTGTGGAAGGCGGACCTGAAGGACCGCAAGCTGATCCCCGTGGCGACCATCCCGATCGATGGCTACGTGAACGCGCTGGCGTTCGACAACAAGGCGCGCTTCCTGCTCGCGGGTATCGGCCAGGAGCACCGTCTGGGTCGCTGGGAGCGCCTCAAGAGCGTGAAGAACGGCATCGCGATCATCGCCTTGCCGAACGTCGGTGGCGACGACGACGAGGAGATGGAGAGCGAAGAGAGCGAGGTGGAGGCTGGCGCTGCAACGGACGAGGAATAGACTAGAGAGTGCTTCGGTGGGGCGAGAGATTGGTTGCTGTGAAGCCGCAAGGGTTGGTTGCTATTGCAGGCAGGGTTCGCTTCAAGCTCATAAGCCAGAAAGAGAAACAATCACAGACGCTTTATGTATTTGCACGTAAGACCGAGATGTCTTTGTTGTTGGTAGTGTGTTCGTAGATTTGTAGACTAGCTTTCAATGGGTTGGGTTGAGAGAGTAAGGGGATCCTAGCCAAACTAAACTAATGGTGCCCTATAGCCTAGTAAACTAACAAAGTAGCCCTCTAGCCGAAGGTGATCGAGCTCTTGCCGCCTGGCGGAGCGTGGATGCGCGTGATGCGTCTCTCCGTGATCACGTTGCCCGAGTTCTGGTTGGAGCCCGTCGCGTAGCTGTTGGACGACTGGTGTCCCACCCCGCCTCCGTATAGCTGTTGCTGCTGCTGTTGCTGGTAGTCATTACCCCCGCCGTTGCTTCCGCGACGATAGTCCTTCGAGTACGGGTTCGCCTGCTCGGGGGCTTCTTCCTTGACTCTTCCGACCGACGAGCGGTGCAGGTGGTTCGCAAACGGACTCTGGTCACAACCGCCGCCGAAGATGAGGTTACCCACGGAGGAGCCGCCGCCCGGGGGCTGGTGCTGGCGCGTACTCGGCTTCTCGCGGAGGAAATTGTCGACACTCTGGCTCGACTGGCTGCTGGAGCGCGACATGGTGGTGGTGGAAGCTCGAAGCTGGTGGTGAAGCTTGTAAGGATGAGGCTGGTTGATTGGACCAGGCAAATTGGGGAATGAGCTGAACGATAGAGCTGCTCTTGCCTCTCTGGGGGAAGCTGACTGACTTTGTTGCACTTTTGTGGATGCGCTGGGTGGCCGTGGCTGTGGATGAGGAAACCGAAGTGGCAGGAATAGATGGAGAGCTAAGAGCGAGCGCGTGTGCGTGCTCTTTAACGCTGCCGCTCTGTTCTGCTCCGCTCCATTTAGACCTGCGACGACAAGAAACCCAAAGAAAACCGAGTGAAACCAGACACATACCTCAAAAATAGCATTTTCCAGCTGGACTCGAAGCACATGAGTCGAGGAGTCATTTCGCTGCATCAGACCCAGCAGGCTGCACACACACACACACACACTTTGCGAGCCGAAAGGCAAACGGCTCTTGGAGATTTTGGTGATGCTGCGAAATGGGGGTCAGGATCGCATTGTGTGTCGTAAACAGGACGACGGACTCGGAATGGTGGTTGCGAAACACCATTCTGCATGGAGTGGGATGATCCAGATGCGTCAAGGCAAACTTGTCCGAGTTGCAGTTTGCTCATACTGGCGTCGGCATTGGAGTCGCCTTGCTCCAATGCCAGTGGAGCAAGCGCAGCGAGCGTCACGAGCAGCTGATTGCGTCTGGGAAGAAATGGCAGCAGTTGCACGTATTTGCACAATTCTTCGGTCAATCGAACACGCAGGCACTGGGGGTCCAAAATGCTCCAGTTCCTGCCGCAAGCCTAATGCATGCCAGCAAACTCCTGGCGACTGTGCACGTCCAGATCAAACAACAGCATAAACTCCATATCACATCATGCTCTGCCAGCCCTTTGGGAAAAAAGAAAACATTTTTGTTCAATTAGAAAAACCAAGATTAGAGAGAAACAACACAAGCTCCAAACCACTTCACTGCATGCACTCGTGCATCTCCTGCGCTCTTGAGCTCCTCATCGCCACTAGATCTCGCCCTTCAGCTTCATTTCCTCGAAAGACGGGGTCGCGTGCTGGTGCTGTGTACTCTCACTGTGTATGATCAACCGCCGCGTGCGTGTACATATTCTCGCTGGATGCCAGAGTTTACTGGTCCACTTCGGTCGAGTCCGCGTTGATGTTCATGTCCAGGGCTTCACCCGTGATTCGCTGGTACAAGTCCAACACATCCTCCGACGTCGTCTCAAAGTGGCTCGTTGGGTCGTACGACTTGCTGATGAAGCAGTTGTCCTGCGCGCCAGTCGCCACCGGCTCGAACATGTCCGAGACCGAGTCGAAGCGGTCCAAGTATGGACCCAGAAGGTTCACGCCCATGTCCAGCTCCGAGAGCGGGTCCGCGGTTTCCACGACAGTGCTCACAATCGCAATGTACATGCCCTTCGCGGCGACGCAGTGCGCAGCCGACACGACGCACACGTAAATGTCGTTCTGGCGCTGGGCTTGCGTCGCCGGGATGATGATCTGCAGCGACTCGGCGTCGTTTGTGTTTGGCACCGGGTGGTTCAGGATGAAAATCGAGCGCACCGCCTTACCGTTCTTGCGGAGCTTCTCCGACGGGAAGTACGACGGGTCGCCGATGATCAGCTTGCCCTTCGCGACTTCGTTGCCAGCACGGATGCCCCACGCCTTGCCGTCCTCAAAGAGGATCTCATCGACGCTGCGGTTCAGCATGAACGTGCCGCCGTTGATGGCGCACAGACGCGAGAACCCTTCTGGGAGACCGCCGAGACCGTAGATCGGGTAGATGTATGGCGACTTGCCGTAGCGTTCCAACGAGTACGCGTAGAGCTTGATGGCGCGCACCGTTTCAATCGCAGGGCGGCTGATGTACGACTCGTCGCGCATGAGCGCCATGGCGTGGCCCATGAAGCTCTGCGTGTTCGCGTCGACGCCAAACTTCTCAAACAGCTCGCTCATCGGCTGCTTGAAGAGGTCCATGCCTTCAAACGTCTTCGGCTCGTCTTCTTCGTAGTTGTAAATGTACATGAGCAGCTTGCGGAACTTGCGCTTCTCAAACATGCCCATGAGCGACGAGCGCAGCGCTTCTTCCCCCGTGGCTGGCACTTTGTACGTCTTGCCGCCCTTGACCACGTAGCTGCCGTCCACGTTCTTGAACTCCAAGTAGCGCGTCACTTTCGTGTGCAGCAGCATCTTGACGAGCTTGCCGCACGCCATGATGAACTTCGGGATGAGGTCGATGTTGTAGTCGCGGTTCGCGCCGAGGTCGTCGCGCGGGGTCTGCCCGGGCTTGAACTTGGCGTAGAGGTTCGTCAGGTTGAGCGACGCGCACTCGCCGCCATAGTACGCGTTGCGGTCCAGGTGGAGCACTTTCTTGCCGTTCACGGCGAGCAGGCCGCTCAGAATGCACTCCTTGAGACCCGTGCCCAGCACGATGGCGTCGTACTCGCCGTCCGCGAGCGCTTCCGTGCCGGCTGGCAGCCACGCAAAGTCCAGCTTCGTCTCCTCGTCCGCCATGCTGCTGCTTGTAGTCAGTCGGCTTCGTTCTTTGCCTCTTTGCGATAAGAAAGAGACTGTGTGGGGAATGTGAATGAGGGGGAGGTGGTATCTTTGTTTCTTCCAGAAATGCGAGCGACTCTCTAGGCAAGTAAAAACGGCGAAGAAGACTCACAGAAAACGGACCAGTACCGAATAGAATTGTGACAGAGATTGCTACGAAAAAATCCAGTCGATGCATTCGTGCTGGTCCTATTGATCCGAGTTGAAACCAGAAAAAAAACGGGTGGGCGGGTTTCTGTAGAACACGGGTTCAAGCCCGTCCGCCTGCTGCCGTTTTGCTGGGTTGTTGGGTGGATGTGGATGGGAATTTGTGCACAGCAAGCTTGGACACTGATGCTGGCTCATCACTTGACCAAAAATGTACTGCGGCGACGATGTGGAGGCGGTCGTGGGCGATGTGGGCACGAGCCGCAGCAAGTTCGGGCTCGCGGGCGAAGACACGCCGACGCTCGTGCTGCCGACTGTCGTGGGTGGGAAGCCCCCGCCAGCCGCTGCTGTCTCCGCTGAGCCGGCCACCCAGAAGCCGTACGTGCTGGGTGACCTGCACCACGCGCGCGACGTGGATGTGCTGCACCCGATCGAAGCCTGCGCGGTGGCGAACTGGGAGGCGCTCGAGCAGGTCTGGAAGCACGCATTCGAGCACCTGCACGTGAACTCCGAGGAGCACCCGGTGATCACGTCCGCGGCGTCCTGCTTTGCGAACGATGCGCTGCACAATGCGGCGAACCGCGACGCGGAGAAGTACCTCGAGATGATGTTTGAGAAGTTCCACGTGCCGGCGTTCTACATGGCGAAAGACGCAGTGCTGGATGCGTTTGCGTTCGGACGGTCCTCGGCCCTGATTGCGGAAATTGGCGCTGGTGCGACGCGTGTTGTGCCAGTGTTTGACGGCTTCCACTTGCAGCGACCCGCGCAGTACTCGGCAGTCGGATGCAATCAGCTCTCCGAGTACCTCGAGCACCTCGTCGTGAAGAAGAACCCGTCATTGGAGGTGCGACCGCGCTGCTGCTTCACTCGAAAAGTCAACGCGCACGGCAAGCTGGAGACGATCGCGTTGTCCGCGGAGATGATCACGCCGCCGCTCATGCCCGGCAGTTATTTAAAGTTCATGAAGTCCGAAATCTTCCGTGACATGCGCGAATCCGTGTGCGCTACGTCCGCCAAACCGCTGAGCAGTGATGCAGCGCATCTGGCAGACTTCCAGCAGCGATACGAGCTTCCCGATGGGAAAGTGGTCATGCTCGAACAGGAATGCTTCGAGGTGGGGGAGTTCCTGCTGCATCCAAAGAACTTTGCGGAAGGAGCAGCGGCGATCGTGAAGACCGAGCAGCACGCTGCCGCTGCGACGAAGACCGTGGCGAAAGGCTTGCACAAGATGCTGTACGACGCCGTGCAGCTCTGTGACGCGGATCTTCGACGCGACATGCTCAGCAACATTATCCTGTGTGGTGGCGGCAGTCTGACGAACGGGTTGACCGAGCGACTGCACGCCGAGCTGACCGCGATGGTGCCGAGCACTTTCAAAGTGCGCTTCACGAACGTCATGAGGGTCGAGCGCCAGTTTAGCGTGTTCATCGGCGGCTCGATCTTGGCGTCGCTCGGTTCATTTCAGCAGCTCTGGGTGTCAAGGAGAGAATACGAAGAAGTTGGAGCGCACGCGATCTGTGCGCAGCGGTTTTCGTAGGATGCTGACAAAGACAATCAACGAAAGGACATGTGTCCATCCTGCCTGTTATGTGCACATTCGTGGTGTTACTGCACTCAGTCACCTGCTTGAACGTGAGCGCTCACAAGCATCCTGATGTTTCATCTCACTCTGTCAAATTTCGATTTGTCGCGCCAGAAAAGGCACATTCCCGCGCTTTTTGGCGGGCGTTAACGGACGTAAGTGAACGCAAGCGGGTGTAAGCGGGTGTTAGTGGATGTTTGGAATCAACCAAAAACCTGAAGAGGTGGCTGTTGTGGAAGAGGCAATTGTTTTAGCGGACGCAGAAGCGGACGAACGACTGAAGAGCCGCTCACTCGCTTGCGACGACGCGCAGGATCCTTCTCATTTGCAGCAGCACCAGCGCTGTTGTTGTCTATAGGTCGCGCCGTCTTGCTGCGAGTGAGTGCGTCTCGGTGTGTGTGTGTGTGTGTGTGTGTGTGTGCACTAGAGACGTCATGGTGCTCCCGAAAGCCACACGCAAGGTGCCAAAGCCCGCAGATCCATCAGCCACGCCCGCCGACCACCGATCGCTCTATGAAGCAGGCAAAGGCAACATCCTCAGCCACTTTGCGGGCATCGCGACGCCGGATGTCTCCGCTGTGGTTCCTCGAGCAGCGACAGGCACAGGCACGCGATTGCGCGCGCGTCGCAGCCTCGATGGTTTGAATGCAGATCTTCCTCCTGTGAGCGACAGTGGGTTCAGCGCGAAGAGCGACGTGCACATGGACAGCAGCTCGCTCGTGTCAACGATTGTCGATGACTACAGCAGCAACTATGCCCACTTCACTGCCACGACTGACCGCGATATGGAGGACGCGCTGTTTGGGACCCGTTCGGGAGACAACAACAATGACGAAGAGGGAAACGGCGAGCAGAGTGGAGGCAGAGAGCTCTCGCAGAAGGAGAAGCTGGACATGTGGCGCCGCAGCAAAGAGAGCGGCTCCGGAAACCGGATCCCGACGCATCCAAGCTCGAAAACCAGCCAGAGCCACGCAATGCAGCAGCAGCCGCCAAAGCGACCGAAAGCAGCGCACACCAAGCAGCAGATGCAGGTCGCTACCAAGCCAGCAGCAGCAGCAGCACCGTTTGATGAGAGCGACCAATCTTTCGAGAGCGAGGCATCGCAGATGTTCACGATGGACTTTTCTCCGCCGCGTCACAACCGATCAAACGCCAATTCCTCGAGACGCTCGACGATTGAAGTGGATGCCAGCGTAATCGCGGCGGCAGAGGAGGACTATGACAAGGTATGACCACACTCCACATTTTCCTGCTCCTTGCTGGGGTATTTGTCCGGAGTGGACGCATTTGAGGTTCTAACGGCGATGGTGCTCTTTTCGTGTCTGAAGAAGAAGAAGCAGCAGAGCAATGGCTCGGACGGGAGCAACCGCGCCAAGAGCTGGAAAGAAGTGCCTTCGTTCAGTGGCTCGTTCGTGGGCAGCGAACCGTTTTCTCCCGCCATGTCGACCGAATTCCTGAGTCGCGATCTCGAAGAGGAAGAGCGCGCGCTGCGAGCAAAGTCTGATAAAGACCGAGCGTACCTGTACAAGAAGGTCTGTGATGTGTACTCCTTACTTCTGCTGAGGTGTTCGTTCGAGTAGCTCATTTGAAGTGTATGCATCAGCGCTACATCGACACGTACGGCTTTGCAGTCGCTCTCGCTCGCCGCGTGATGCGGCTCGAGACGTTGCGAGCGGACCACAACTCGGAGATTGAAGTGCTGCGGTCTAAGCTGCGAACCCAGGAGCAGATCATCAAGACCATGAGCCAGAATGAGGTGCGACATCTGAGTGTAAAGGGGATTACATTCCTGATATGAGCTGTTGACTCATACAAAACGCATGGATGGTGTGTCTGTAGATTCTGAGTGTTCCCGGAGATACCAGTCAGGAGAAGCAGATCCAGTCGCTGTGCCGAGAAGTCGGAGCGCTCATCCAGCAGCTTGGCGAGCGGGACTCGATCATCAAGAACCTCCACGATGAGAGAGACGAGTCGGTGCGCGTCATGAATGCGATCAAACTCTCCCATGCGGCGTGCAAGTCTGGCGAGTGCGACCACCAAAAGAATGGAAATGGTGTGGTGCAACAAGATTCTTTCATGACTGCTCCTCAGCGATCGGATGGAGAATACCTTGAGCTGCAGCGCATTGTGGATACCCACAAGCGAGAAAACGACTCTCTCAGGGATCAAGTCGCTGCGAGGAGTGCCAAGAACGAGGAGCTCACTAGCGACAAGGAGATTTTGGAAGACGAGTTGTCAACAATGCGGTACAAACTTGACGACATCCAGCACTTGTACGAAGCGTCCGAGTCTCAGCGACTCGCGCTCTCGTCGGGACTACAGCAAGCGGAAGAGCAACTTGGTGTGCTGCATGCCCAGTGGACGCAGGAGAAGAGCGAGTTGCTGGACTCTGCTTCCCATGACGAGAAGGAAACCGCTGAGCTCGCTGCAGAGTGCGAGAGACTCCGTAAGGAGAATGCGGTGCTGAAGAGCTCTTGTCGGATGACCTCTGAGAGCGAGAAGAAGCATATTGCGATCGTCGAGGCGCAGCGGAAGACCGCAGAAGAGACGCAGCAGTACATTGCTCGCCTAGAGAGCGACTTGCGTGAGATGAAGACCAGGGTGGGCTCTATGAGCGAGAGAGAGAAGCTTTTCGTGCGAGTCGAGTCCGAACTGTCGGTCACGAAGCAGGAATTGGCAGACAAAGTTTCGAGACTCGATGAACTGGAAGAGGGTCTGCAGGCGAAGGACGACGAGCTGCGAGACGCAGAGAGCAGGTTCCACGAGAAGTCCATTTTCATGGAGAAGCGGCTGTTCCAGGCGGAAATCGTCCGAAGAAGTCTGCACAACAAGGTGGGTCTTGCTGGATGCAGAATGGGACACTTGAAGTGTCAGTCTGCATTCCTTGGTTGCCCTAATGTGACTTTAACACTCTCTTGTGTAGGTTATGGAGCTGAAAGGGAACATCCGCGTGTTCTGCCGTGTGCGACCAGTGCTTCGTCACGAACTGAGCGCGTCTGGCAACGAAGAGGTATGCAGTTGGCGATCCCTGCATTTCCATACCAGCGTGCTGATGGCTTCTTGTGTCTGCAATCCAACAGATTTTCAGCTTTCCAGACTATGGCGGCGAAAGGCGGCAGATTGAGCTGGCCGCGAGTTCGAAATCGCACGTCAGCTATGGGCAAAATGGTGGGCGAGATGCTGTGAAGAAGTACAATTTCGACTTTGATCTCGTTTTCGACAGCACCTGCAGTCAGGAAGAAGTGTTTCTCGAAGTGTCGGCGCTGATCCAGTCGGCGCTTGACGGCTACAGCGTCTGCATCTTTGCGTATGGGCAAACAGGGTATGGCTGCAAAGAACCTGCTGTCCTCTTGATTGATTCGTGAATGAGACTGACATGTTTTGCTTTGACTTGGGTTGGATAGGTCGGGCAAGACGTTTACGATGCAAGGGAGAGAAGACAGCGCTGGCTATGAGACGATGCAGCCGTCGTCCCACATGGGCATTGTCGGACGAGCGATCACGCACATTTACGCTACGGTCGCGGACTTGCGGTTGAGTGGCTGGGAGTTTACCGTCAGTCTGGAGATGATTGAGATCTACAACGAGACGCTGCGAGACCTCTTGGCGCCGCCCGGGTCGTTGGACAAGGTCGATCTGCGCCTCGATGCGGACGGCAAGCCGGTGATCGCGAACTCGTGCATCCACACGGTGATCAACGAACTCGACGCGTGGCAGCTGCTGCGCAAGGCGATGTCCAAGCGCTCGACCAAGGCGACGAGCATGAACGACCGCTCTTCTCGAAGCCACTGCGTGATCACGTTCCGTATGAACGGCGTCAACTCGCTGACTGGCGATCGCCGACTCGGTGTCGTCCACTTGGTGGACCTCGCCGGCTCGGAGCGCCTGAACAAGTCTGGCAGTGGGAACGACCGAGAGCTGCTCAAGGAAGCGCAGGCGATCAACAAGAGCCTGTCGTCACTAGGCAACGTCATCTGCGCGCTCGCCAAGAAGTCAGCCCACGTGCCGTTCCGGGACTCGAAGCTCACGCACTTCCTGAGTCCGTCGCTGGGCGGCGACAGCAAGACGCTCATGATCTGCAACCTCTCGCCGCTCAAGCAGCACCGCGACGAGACGCTCAACTCGCTGCGGTTCGCCAAGACCGTCAACTCGTGCGAGATCGCGTACCCGTCGATCTCGAGTCGGTCTTGAGAGCAGCAAGAAGCAAAACGTATGAAGAATGTTTATGTGTGTCTGTCACAAGCGCCAATGAATATCGATGCGTGAGCAATCCATGACAAGCCATAAATGGTCTTTCAACATGCAGCACTGGCGTGGAAGAGTTTCAACAGCGACCAACCGAAGACAAAGCTCAGCCCACACACGCTCCAATTGATTTAGTTAATGGCGTCTTTGCTTTACTGCGGGCATATTCTTGCTTGGTTAGCAAACTACTAATTTACTATGGATGGCTGGAGAGAGTAGAACCCCTAAATCCTTGGCGCCGAGTGATACGACCCCGTCAGCGCGTCTTCAACATACTCCTGGGAATCCACACCGAGTCAGCATACAACCCGATTAGACCAGTCAATCACGATGGACAGCTCCTTTGCTGGTACGTACCATCTCCAAGAAATCGCAGAGTCCCTGGGACGAATTCGGCTCGAGCGCCGGGTGGCTGAGCACGAGCCGCAGGTAGCCCTCGAGCTTGGACTTCATGGAGCGCGGTCGTCCTTTCCAGGACAAAAACTTGCGGCGACTCGCGTTCTCGGAGGTGTTCTGATCCGGTGGCAGGGTGCAGAAGTCGCGGATCTCCTCGGGCAGCTCTTCGTGGAGCGTGGCAAAGTCTGCGTAGTGGCGCCGCACGGTCCACGCGTCGTCCTCGGTCTGCACCACGATCTTGTACGAGACGAACTGGTTCTTGCCCCAGATCGACGTCGTGGACGACGGGATCGCCACGGTGATCGCCGGCGCGATGCTGCTCCGTGTGGACGCGTGGGACTTCTCCAGGTCCAGACCAAGCAGCTGGGCTCCGTCGTCATTTGGTCGGAGCTCACCAGCAGCTCGGGCTTTGCTGGCTGGTTGCTGGAAAGCGGCTTTCAGTTGCTAGTAACACGGGTACGCACACAGAGAAGAGTGTGAGCAAAGTAGGGCTCCCTACAACAGAACTGTCTGGCAGAGAAACGACTGGCGTACGGACCCAGTCGTAGTCCTTGAACGAGCCGTAGTTGGAGAGGTTGCTGAAGCGCCGCTGCGCGTTCTGCGAGTGCAGCAGCGCGGTGGGCGTGAGCAGATCCTGCGGGAACGACACCATGTCCACTGTGATGGGCGTCGGCGCCACGAAGCAGAAGAGCCCCAGCACGGTCGTCGCGAAGAAGCGGACGGCGTCGACCGCGAGCGTGATCTCCGCACTGTGCGCCTTTGCTGTCGACGTGAACGCCTGGAACACCACGAGCGCGTAGATCGCGCCGATCCACTTGACGAGCCAAAACACGCGCAAGTACGCTGAGGGCGTCATGCTGCGGCGGTACTCCATCCAGAGGATCGTAGACGCCATACCCTGTAAAATATACACAACCGTGCAGACAGACAGGCAATGAGTCACACAAGGTTGGCCATCTCTATGGCTCTGTTGGAGATGCTTGAGCAACGTACCCAGACGAGCGCCTCGGTCACCGCGAAGAGCTCAATTGCGTCAATGCGCGAATTGGCGCTTACCCCGCCACGACCCCCCTCTCCGGCTTCCCACATGCGCAGCGATTCGTCGTAGAGCCACTGCAGTCCATGCGTCACGAAGAGCGTCGTGCACGCCACCAGCTTGACGCAGAACTACAGTTGGCAACACCAGACACAGACACAGTGAGCGTATTAGACAAGAGTCCACGACATAGCAAGCGCATGCAATGTTAACAAAACGCTATGTGTGCATACCAGGTACGTACATCGAAAGGGAACGCGATCTCCGAGAGGTACGTCTTGGGCAGTGGCTTCAGCACGCGCACGCCGTAGAGGACGCCGACAAGCAGGAAGAGCACGTCCACCAGCGCCACCACCACGCGCTCGTCCGACGCCTCGCGCGCGGCTTCGAACTGAGACGCTGCTGCTGTAGACGCGCTCATGGCTCTGCTGCGGGTGTGGGTGAACTGGTCGGTGCTGATCAAGTTCGATGGCGCTAACGCCAATTGTGGCGCATGCTGCGCTGACAGCAGAGCTCTTTGTGGCACGCCATTTCAGCATCCAGCTGTTCTGTTGAGCTGTCTGGGTTTCGAAACACCATTATGGCCAATCATTGGACGCGGAGCTCCACTTTTGATGGAATTGATTGGCTGAAAAGCAGATGGCAGAGAGCATGATGGGAGGGAAAAAGAACACAAAACGCGTCGGTGTCTCTCTCTGAGATATGCAGCTCTCGCAATGCGTCCAGAGCGGCGGTGCCGACAGTGGCTTTCTCATGCTCGAGCTTTTTCGTTTCGCACTCGGTGGAGGGCTCGTGTGAGGTATGAGCGTGCGCTTGCTTGCCAAAACCCATGCCAGCTCGTTGCTGCTGTTGGTGTTGTTCTTGGTGCAAATGTGCTGGTTCTCAAAATATCTACACAACCGTTTCATCTCTTGCTTGCTGAGCATCACTCTTATTCCGTTTGATTGGCTGCTAACAATAGCTCCCGAGATTACGATTGGCTGGTGCGCGATCTATTTTTGTGTGTCTTTTCGAGATCATCACTCTCCTCAACAGCTGAAACTGCTCACAAGTCGCACATTTGCATCCTCAGCATTCCTGTTCCCCATGCGTGCATTTACCAGCGGCTGCTCTTCCGAGCGACTGTGATTGCGACTGCGATGGCGTCAACTACCAGCAGCGGTGGCAATGGCAATGGCAGCGGCGTGAGCATGATGAAGGAGTACCTCAAGAAGCAGCTCAAGTACTGGGTCGAGAACTTCCGCGACGACATGCTGCCGCGCGACTTTAGCGCCAAGAGCTTCAGTCGCAGCACCATCACGCTGCACAAGATTGGTAGGCAGCGTCGAGTTATTGATGTTCTCGATGGCGAGCCGGATTTGGTGGTAGGCTAACGCTTTGCCTGTATATGTTGCAAATTTCATAGAGCTCAAGGTGCACAAGGTTGCCGCAACGATGCAGATCCCCAAGCCGCTGCTCGTCACGGAAGCGTACTGCAGCGAAGTTGCGATCAAAGCGCCGTCGTGGACTGCGGCTGAGAAGTTTGCACAGGAGCCGCTCAGTTTCCGAGTCGTGGACCTGTTCATCGGCGTCAAGAACGCTTTCGACTGCGACGAAGCGTATCGGAAAGCAGCGGACGCGCGCGCGCACGCTGCAATCGTGGAGCCCGACCCGCTCGGCTCGATCGCGTCCTGGTGCGCGTTCTCGACGGTCATCAGCGAGCGACTGGAGCCCATTGTCGACAACATCTACATCAAAGTGTTCTCAAAAGGCGTCTCGCGCATCCGGCTCGAGCTCACGAACTTGCACTCGCGCACGACGAACGCCATGTGGCAGGACATGCGCGACCTCGCAACCTGTGTGGACTGCTCGCCCGATGGACTGCTCAAGACCCGGTTCAGGTTCATCTCATTCAGCTGCAGCATCCCACTCACTCAGTCCGAAAGTCCAAGTGAGAACAACACGACACCGCCGCTCCAGATCCTGCATGACCACGAAGTCACGATGCGCATGACGCTCTTTGGACACCGCCAGTCGAAGTCGCAGTCCTGGGAGGCGCTCTCCCAGGTCATCGATGTGAATTTGCACACGCTACCGCTTGACTATGAGATCGCACAACTGCTGCAGATCTACCAGATCTTCTCGACGGTCAGCGGCTGGATCCGTGAGGCAGCGGAGCAGGAGCGAGCGGCCAGTGCCTCTGGCGCGGGGCTGCTGCTGCATCACCACCAGATTCATCGCAGCGAAGTCACGAAAAGCAAAGCGGACAGTGGCGAGGAGAACAACGAAGCCAGCTTCGCACTCCAGCTCACGCTCCGGTTCACCGCGGAAGCGAAGCTCCGGTTCACGTCTGAGCGGCTCGGCAAGCACCATGTCGCTCTCGTCGCGCAGCATGCCGCAGTGAACCTGATCGTCCACCACGACAATGTCCGCGAGCTCCAGGCGACCGTCCACGAAGTGAAAGTGCACTTCCAGGACCAGGTGGTGCTGTACCTCAAGCCCGACCGAGACGTGATGCAGCTCAAGCAGCTTCGCGAGAGCATCTTTGTCAAGTGGCATCACCAGACGCTCGCGTGCAATGTCGAGGGCGACCTGGTGCTGGTCCTAAACGAGGCGTACCATGCGCACAACGAGAAGGAGCAGTCGGCGTTGATCAAATGCGGCACGTGCGCGCAGCAGATCCGTCTCGAGAGCATCGAGACCCACGTATGCGATCCGATCCGATCGCCAGCGCCGTCCACTGCGAGCAGTACTGCCTCCCATTTTTCTTCTCGAAGCGTGAGCGACGCGCAGGACAGCGATAGAGGGAGCCTGGGCAATGGAGTACCCGGTGTCGATCATCTCCGTCCGCCCAGTGAGAGCGGGAAGATCCTCGATAGCACGACAATGCCCAAGCTCCGACTCGTCTTTGCGCTCGACGAGCTAGAGCTCAGCATTGACAACCACCTGTTCCACAATGTCCAGCAGCTCATGCGGTCGTCACACATCAAGAAACCCACGAGTGAGCTCGTGGAACGCAAGTTTGGCGTGCAAATCAAGGAGCTCAGCGTCACGACCGAGGCGAAAGAGTTTGTGGGCGACGCGATCTTCGTGCCCGTGCTGCCCCTGGCGTTCCAGATGCTCGAGTGCACGCTCCAGGGCTGCGGGTGCATCCGCAACAACAGCAGCAGCGAGTCCAAGGAGAAGAAGCAGGAGGACGACCACGCCAATTCGAGGACTAGCTCGCAGGAGAGCAATGCTGACACTGGTAGTAGCTCAATGTCGTCGTCTTCAGTGAGACTTCCGCGCTGGCCCGACCGCGTGTTTGTCGAGCTCGGGCACCTCAAGTGCACCGCAAAGAGTGCGAGGAACCAGAGCTCTCTCGAGTCGTTCTTCACAGCCGAAGCGATCGCGTTACGCGCCAGTTTCTCGGACGGCGAGCGAATCTGCGTGAATTGCCACCCGCAGGTGAGTCTCCACGCCTCGGTCGGCAGCGTCCGGTGCCAATTGGACCATCCAGCGCTCCAGTTTCTACAGACAGCCTTCTCGAAAGGCTCGCACAATCCGCTTCAGAGCACATGTATTGTCGCACAGACGCTCTTTCTCGCTCTGACTCACATGATGAAGATCAAGATCCGGGCGAATGCCTGGCACACCAAGAGATCCAACTGAGCCAGGACAACGAGGTGCAAAATGACGACCACGAAACCCCAGATGGTGTCAGCGAGGAAATCACTCTTGAAGATGGCGATGAAGCTGAGACCAGTGAGCATGACATGGCTATCGAAGACGAAGAAGAAGGCGGGGTACCAGATGACCTTCGACCTTCACAAGGAGAAGAAGAGCAACTGCATGAAGCAGAGTACGGGCTGGACGAAGCGCTCTTGGCAAAGCTGCCCGATGTGATCCATGTGCTCGTGCAGATCGACGAGCACCGCGTGCGCGTGCCGATCAACCCGCGCGAGAAAGTGGGCTTCCTGTGCCGCGAGGTCGTGCGCAGGTTCAACGAGCTGTTTGCGTCCCACAGCGGCTTCATCTCGCACGTGACGCTGCAAGATTCCAAAGGCGGCGTGTTTGCGGCCAACGACATCGTGGGCTTTGTCTACACGACCGAAGACGAGGTCTTCTTTGCGCTTCCGCACCAGCTGGACGCAAAGATCTGGTCGATAGCGCACATCGAGTCTACTGTCCAGGGCTCCAAGCCAGCAGTAGGAGGCTCGAAGAGAGCGAGCAAGAGCAGCAAGAGCAACAAGAGAGTGGGCTGCAAGTTCTCGCGATGCTCGCAGCTGCCACTGCCGCTTGCGATCGCGCTTCTCGCGAACGAGAGCGAGCGCGACCTCGTGTGCTGTGTACTGAGCGACGGCAGCTTTGGAAGCAGCGCTAACGGAGGCAACGACGGTGATAGCAACGGGAAACAAGTGGACGAGTGGCTCGAGCTCGCGCTCAACGTGTCCTTCCTGGACCCGAGCCACATTCTGCCTGTGGAGGTGCGCTGGTTTGGCAAGTGCCTCGAAGTGACCAACGTCGACGCGTTTGTGCTCTGTCTGCAGCAGCTCGGACTGTGCACGTCGCGCGCGAGCAGCAAGTACGTGGGCAAGATCCTGCGCGACCGACTCAAAGTGGACAGCAAGAACCCGATCGTCCGCTCGGCGTACTCACGGAGCTCGGAGTTTGCGAGAGAAGCTGGTGGTGAAAACCGTGAGGCTAATGCTACTACGACGACAGTGAACGGCTCAGAAGAGGATGTGGGAGGGCGTGAGCGTGATAGAGTCTCCGTCTCGTACTCGAGTCTCAAGGAGATCGTGCAGGATGACTACGGCGTCTACTATGGGTTCTGGTACCTAAGCAGCTTCGAACTGAGCATTGTGATCATGTAGAACGGCTTTTAGGTATCTGCTGTCTGTTAGTCCATAGTCTCGCGGCAAAGTCATCAAACAAACACACTTGAAAGCGAGGTTGTCCCCACTCAGCACCAAGCCAACCTGCGTCCTGGGTTTCTGAGCAGTGGGGCGAGTGGGCGTGGCTCAGAAATGCGATACGGAGAGAGACCAGATACAGGACCAAATCTTTCACGAGTCTGACCCCGAGTCCGCAGTATCTTTAGCTTCAGGCACAGGTGGTGGAGAAGCGCGCTCTGTAGGCTCTCTTGGCTCTGCCTCGTGGAGCAACCTCAGTTTGCCTTTCAAAGCACAGACCGCAAGTCACAAAGAGAGAGAGAAAGAAAAGAGCGAGATGGTGCTGCAGAAGGCGCTGAGTTTCATGGCGAGCCTCACACCCAAGTCCTCTCTCCCCCAGGACCTGGGACTCCAGACGCCTAAAGCTGCTGCTGGTGGCGGAGCAACCGCAGTTCAACTGTCCGCCAAGGAGGTTCCCGCAAGACTCGAAAGCGGTAGCAGAGTCGAGCAGCCCAAGCCCAACCAGCAAGAGATGGAGCTCGACGACTTTGACGGCGACCTCGACCGCCACGAAGACGAAGAAGAGAAGACGCAGAGCTACGAGAGCGAGGACGAGAGCGGAGTGCGCAGCGACCTCATTGAGATCTCGCTCGAAGAAGAGGGGGTGAGCCGCAGCACCACCATCACCAGAATGGTCCACATGGACACCTCCACCATCATTTGCGTCACTACCACACGGCGAGCGACCTCGATACGATCGACGAGCTCATCGACCTGGCGAAAGACGGAGACCTCTACAATTTCAGACGCATCTGCGAATCGCTCGCCAAGCGCAGCGTGAACCCGGACTCGCCTGGGTACATGGGCTGGACGCCAGCGCACTGGGCTGCGCGAGAGGGCACGTCCACATCCTCGACTACTTGCTGAGCTCTGGGATCAGTCTCGACGCGCTCGACAAGAAGGGCGACTCACTGCTGCACAAGGCGGCCGCGAATGGGCAGCACCGCGTGTGCCAGTGGCTGCTCCAGTGCGGCTTCAACGTCCAGGCGAAGAACAACAACAGCAAGTCTGCGCTCGACGTCGCGCAAGAGCACCTCGCGGTCGTGAAGACCAGCGAAGCCGCGCGCTGTGAAGCCATCCTCGCGCGCGAGAATGCCAACACGTTCTAGGAAAGCGAGCCCGCCATTTAAGTTACAACCAGCACAGTATTTGCACACGAATCTCCAAGTATATCAACATTGTCCTTCTTTGCCACTGATGATGGCACCTTGCCTCACCTTTTACCGCTCGACCTTGTTGTCGTTGGAGCTCAGGAGCTTGTCGATTTTCTCAAACTCTTTCTTGAAGCGCGCCTTGACGTTTCTCAGGTCAGGCACCGCGCCGTCGTCCTCCTTCGTCGCGATCTTGCGCAAATTGGGCGAGAGCTTGAGCGAGTTGACGCCGCCGCGGTCGTTGCCCACGAGCACGATCGGGTCCTGCGAGTCGAATGCCACGTGCGTGAGCTTGGCGCGCTTGACGACCTTTAGCTCACAGAGCGGCTCGTTCTTGTCCTCTGCGAGATCAAATACGTGCACTTTGCCGTCTTGCCCATCGCGGCAGAGTGCACCTTGTCGTCACCTTTGCCTTTGTTGCCGCCACCATTACCACCGCTAC
This sequence comes from Globisporangium recalcitrans, assembly GCA_023333815.1. Taxonomy (NCBI): domain Eukaryota; phylum Oomycota; class Peronosporomycetes; order Pythiales; family Pythiaceae; genus Globisporangium; species Globisporangium recalcitrans. The sequence goes on from JAASFO010000175.1 coordinate 21,713, forward strand.
CTGCTCCTCCGCCATTGCCGCTGCTGTTCGTCGCCGCGGCCGCGACCGTGATCTCCGCGCCGTCTTTCTCGTTTTTTTCTTTCTTCTGCGCCACTTTCTGCAGCTGGATCTGCTCGCGCTGGTGCTGCTCGTACGCGTCCATGAACGTGTCGTAGATCTCCCACTGCGTGACCGTCGCCATGAAGCTCACGACGGGCGGTGGCTCGGTCTCCACAGAGCGCTGCCGAAGTGGGTTCGTGTGCGTCTGCGCCGCGCGTTCGCTGTAGTTGAACTGGCTCTTGCCGGACTCGAACTGGAGGGAGGTCTCGTCGATCTTCTCGCCTTTAGCCTCAGCCTCTTCTTTCGCCTGCTTGATGGCGATCTCGCGCGCCTCTTTCTCTTCTTCCGCGCGCTTCTGCTCGAACGCCGCCTGGGTCTTGGCGTCCTCCGACTCCTTGTGGGTCACGCTGCCATCTGCGCACAGGTGCACGTACAGGTGGTCGCCCGGACTCGGTGGATCCACTTTGTACGTGCGCTCCTTGTAGTTGTACTTGGTGACGTTGTTGGGCACGTTCGGGTCGTTCGCAGCGAGCACGCGTGAGAACTCTTCCTTGAGCTCCGCCTCCGAGAGCTTGAGCTGGTTGTCCGGCACGACCACTTTCTTGATCTGTACAGAGGCAGAGACAAAAGGAGAGACAGAGATGCACAAACAAAGACTATGAGCATACACACCCAGTGACAGCATGAGATAGTCCGCATCGTGCACATCAACGCAGAACAAAGCAGAGCCAAGTCAAGAGCTTTCGTACAGGCTCGTGCTAGGCGTCAATCTCGTCGTTGTCCTGCCCGAGCTCGAGGCGCCGCTCTCTGTGCGCGCGTGGTCCTTGTCGCCACCCAGCGCCTTGCTCGGGTCCTTGAGCTTCTTCTTGAGGGGCGACGTGGCTGCGGCCGAGACAGGTTTCTTGGGCGGCATCGTGCGTGTGCTGCTGCGTGCGCCTGAAGGACAGATCTGGCTGCTTTCGGCAGGAGCTTTTGGTGCGTCTTTTCAATGTGACCTTTCAGGATCATTTTTGCCAATCTGATTATGACACCATCTGATACTCTGCAGTCAGCTGCTTCTGAGTTCATCTGATTGTGGAGATGGTGTGGCCCACAGGAAGAATGGGAACGTAACCCTTTGTACCCACAGCTCACTACTGAAGAAGCATACAGTGCTCGTGTTCAACCCCTCTCAAAGCGCTATCGCTTTTGACAGGTAGAGCTTGCATGAGTTGTGTGCAGCTTTTGGATCAAGAAAAAAGCAGCGATCGCGATGGTGCTCCGCCTGGAAGAAGCGATCGCGGCGGTCGCGGCGCCGGACGTTGCGGGCGATGACCAGCTGCGCGTGTGCACCGCGCTCTTCGACGGCAGCCGCTACTTCATGTACGCGACCGGCGCGCTCGTCGTGGTGCTCGTGGAGAACCAGGAGACCGCAAACCCGCAGAACCCGCGCAGCGAGGCGAAGCGCACGTCGCAGTTCGACCTCTGGCAGATCTGGACCGGTGACGACGCGATCCGCTGCATCCGCTTCAACAGCACGCGAAAAGCGGCGCGCGGTGCGATCGCGCTGTGTGTCGACGAAGGGCGAGGCGTGCTGCTCATGCCCTGCGGCGGTGGAGTCGCTGGTGGGTCAAGCAGCGCTGGAGCTGGTGCAGGGATTGGATCTGCGGCATCAGCTGGCGGTGCAACAGCAACAGCAGACGACGCTTTTAGCTTGAGCACCAGCCTTGCTGGAGGCGCTTCGGGACTCGCGGGTGACGTGAGCAGCGACTACGCGAAAGTGCATCTGAACCTGCAGCTGACGACCTGGCGCGAGAGCGTGCGCTGGAAGAGCGAGGACCGGCTCATGGACCGCCTCGAGTGGGTGGAAAGCGGCGCAGAAGACCTGCTACTCATTGGCGCTGGCGAGAAGATCACGATATGGAAGGTCATCGACGACGCCGTGCAGGTGTATCTCCAGCGTAGCTTCTCGCTGTGCTGCGGACCGAACCAGAGCGTGAGCCATTTCGACGCGACGAGCAGCGGCGGCCGGTTCCTCGCGACTGCGGGCAAGCACGACCGCATCGTCAAAGTGTGGCATCTGAGCGAGTTCGACCACGACGGCACGCCGATTTGCCTCTTTCTAGCACACCAGAGAGCGCTCCAGCGCCTGCAGTGGTCCAAAGACACGCACACATACAGGACGCGCAACCAAACCCAAACCCAGCAGCAGTCAGCAGCGGCATCGACAAGCTCCGCTGCTGCCGCCAGTTCAGTACACTGTGAGATGCTGTTCACGCTCGACAAGGCTGGTAATGTATCGATCTGGAGAGAGAACGTGGTGTCCACAGCTCGGTCGTTCGTGCTCTGGAAGATCTTCAGCGGCCAAGATTACCTGCTGCAGCCCGACTCGGAGCGCTTCTTCTTTGACGCAGACCGAGACTCGAACGCAAAGATCTGCGCGTTTGGTCTCGTGAACCACTCGTGGGCTCGACCGATCCCAAGTACGCTCACTGCAATCGCGGACGCGATGCTGGACGAATCGAACGTGCTTTCGGCGCTCTCGATGTTCCACTACGGCTGCAGCAGCCTCGAAGATGCACGACGCAGTGAACTCTACAGCCAACGCATGGACGGAATCGCAAAGATGAACTCGAAGCTGCTTGGCGACAAGTGCGGCGCAACCGCAGACACTCACGCCGGCGAGACGTTCATCTGTGGCAACGCGACGCTGAGCAAGACCTTTGCCGTCTACTTGCTGTATGGTGTCCACGACAACGGCGACTTCTGTCTCTTCCGCGCCGAGTTCATCCCGTTCTCGGTAGGACTCAGCCCTGTACTCTTGGTCTGCGGTTTGCAATGTACTGATGAACTCTTTGTGTGTGAATGGCCAGGGCGTGACACCGCGAGTCTCGCTGTTGCTCATCTTCAACGGTCTTCGAGCGCAGCTCGTCGACGCCAACATCATCAGCATTTGCTCCTCAGACTACAAAGGTGAGCTTACACTTTGTATTCACGTCTTGTGTCGAATGATTCCTAATTCTTCTCATCTTGCAATGCATCTCTCAGATCGAGAGAACGGCAGCCCAACATTTGTGATTGAGATTGTGTTCCAGCCGCGAAAGGTCGAGACGTACCTCAAAGTCGCGCGACTGAAGCTGCAGGCAGACAGCTCTTCGTTTGGCGGAGGAGGGGGCAGAGGCAATCGAGGCTCGGTCTGCTACTCTGTGCAGAGCTGCGAGGTTGGCGATCTGTGCAACTGCGTGTTCGGAGCCAAGCAGCAAGATGGGAAAGCGATTTCACTCGCGATCTCCAAAGTCCGCGCCTCCAGTCGATCCTCGCTGAGCAATGCTGGTGGACTGCCACTGAAAGTCGCGGTGTCGAATATCGACAACCGACTGGATATCTTCCGTCCGGGCACATCACTTCGAAACCTCCAGGCTGTTTGCCGACCCCAGCCGATCGCAGCTATGAGCGCTACGACGCACGCGGTTTGTTTCGAAGAGCAGAGCGTGCTGTTCTTCTTTGCTGACGGGAAATTGCATGCGGCGACGACTGCAAACGACTCCCAGCAGGATGCGGCAGCTACTTCTACAACAACAGCGTCGACGCCTCCGCTGCCTTTGTTGGGAGGTAGCAGCATGAGGAGTGGCTCGTTCCGAAGCGGTTCATTTACTGGGGCGGCAACGACAAATACGACAGTTTGCTTTGAAGACCCTGACGACGATCCTGTGGAGCTCAAAGATCTGGTGATTTTGCGGGTTCCGGAATCCCAGAAGCTGGACTGGTCTTCCGCGCCATCGATGTTCGCCAGCATCACCTCGTCGCAATCAACACGCCGGTCGAAGGACTATTGCGTTGTGATCGGTCTGAAGCAAAGCGGCACAGAGCTCGTGGTCTGGGTGTTTGCGTTCGAGCCGCTGGTGCGGTCGGTGCTGTCAGTGGTTAATGGTGACGACGATGACGAATTGGGCTTGGCGAGTCCGCCATCTCCTACTCCTCCTTCTCCATCCATGTCCATGACGCTGTTCCGGAAGACCCAAGTTGCAGTTCCCTCGAGCAAGAAGCTGGTGAGCATCTCCAGCGTCCCATCGCTTCAGCCGTTCGAGGTAGTGTTTGGCACGATGGATACGCATTTCAACTTAGATCTGTGGACCTTCGTGGACTTGGACGACCTCCTTGAAGTGAAGAGCGTTCAGAGTACAAAAGTCGCGGAGCTCATCAAGAAATCATCCGCATCCGAGAGACCGAGAGACAGCATGAATTTCAACATTGTCGAAGAGCAATTCGTCTTCAGGCAGTTCTCGCTGAGTGTGTGTGGACGAGTCGCTGTGCTTTTCGAGAAGAGAGATGCTCAGACTCTCCAAGAAACAGCGAAAGCTACTGTGATGGATGCCCAGATTTGCATTCTGCCGTGTTTTGAGAGCTGCTGCGAAGGCATTGTGACGATTGAGCAAAAGAAGCTCGGAGCAATTGTCTCTCTCGAATGGACGCCGCCCGTGACAGCGGAACGAGATTGCGAGCTGCTCTTTTTGTCGTCGACGACCATCGGAATGATCAAGTTTGACGCGTCTGCTCCGATCAACAAATGGTACATCGCGTGGTCGTCGAGCCGCTTCAGCGTCAAGTCTCAAAAGGTATCGTCGCTGACCAGCTACCCGCACGCGCTGCTAGCGTTGGGATCGAGTATCGCAAGCATCAACCTGCACGATCTGAGCGGAGTGGTGTCCGCGACCACGTCTGCGGGGACATACGGAGGCTTGCCTTTTCGGATATCGCAGGCGATTGGTTCGCGACAAACGCCGGTGTTGAATGCCGGGGCGTTGTCGCCTAACGCGTTCCCAGTGTACCATCCTGTGATCCTGCTGTTTCTGCTGCAGCGAGGCTCGTTCAGGAGTCTTGAGAAAGTGCTCGAGCACGTGAAAGAGTCGATTCGCGAGCATGAGAATACCTGCTACCTTCGCATGATGGACGACACGCAGCTGAAAGAGCTGCCGCTGCTCTCGCTTGCAAAGCTGCTTGGTGGACAGTCTACGGACAGCGAAAGTAAAAGTGACAGCGAGGAGCGATCAGCAACGTACCTGAGTGGGAAGCAGGCGAAGCAATCGTCTGGTTATGGGTCGAGCAACTCTTCATCTGCTGCAGCTGCTCCTGCTCGGGCGAGTGACTTGTTTTCGATGGACTATCGCTCAACCCGCAACTCGGATCGTGCAGAGATGCTGTTTGCTCCACGATCGTCAGCACTCTTCAACACTGCAGATTCAGTGATTGGCGAGCAAGCGACTGTCGCTACTATCACGAGCTCGTCTCTGGAAGGAACCGCTTTGCCTCAGTTCTTCAACGATCACAAGAACCTACTGACATTTATGACACCACAGGAAAGCGAAGTGTTCATGGCGATAGTGAATGGGGTTAAGAAAACGGTCACGTGGGAACGCGATGCCAGCAGAAAGAAAGATGAAGCAGCGCTCCGATTCCAAGCGAGTCTTCTGTGGCCACTGGAGCAGGAAGGGGTTACTGAAAGTATAGGTGCAGGTTCAAAAATCGGTGCAGACGCGTCGTCGCCGAGTGATGGCAGCCCAGATGAAGACGATGCAGGTGAGTCCGCAGAAGCCAAGAAGAGAGCAGTGGGGATTTGCTCGGAGCAGGTGGTGTGGGGGGCGATCACAGACTTTCAAGACGAGCTCCTTCAAGAGTGTTTTCCTACACCGGTGATGACGTGGAAGGAGATGAAGCAGCTGCGTTTGCCATTTTGGGTCAAGAGCGTCGCGAAGCTGCAGCAATACACCGAGAAAGCCGCCCAGACAGAGTACGCGTCGACCCGCGATCCTTTCCACGTCGCGCTCTTCTACGTGCTGCTGGGCAAGACCAAGCTGCTCGCAAGTCTGTTCAAGATGAGCAACGAGAGTCGCATCTACGAGCTCCTGACGAACGACTTCTCTGACCCGCGCTGGAAGAACGCGGCGATCAAAAATGCGTACGTGCTGAAGGCGAAGCGGCGCTACGAGCTCTCCACCGCGTTCTTCCTGCTTGGTGGGAAAGTGCAAGAAGCGATGGCTGTCGCAGAGCATGCGGATCGGACGCTCGTGCTTTCGTTCCTGATTGCACGGCTGTCGGAGAGATGGGATCTCGGTGGAGAAAGCGGTAATTCCAGCAGCGGCGGGATGACCGACTTTGGACAGTTTTCATTCAGCGGTCTGAGCAACAACATGCGTTCGTTTGGTGGTATCACAGCGACATCTTCATCTGAACAGCGAGGCGAATCGTCGACTGGATACAAGGGCGTGTGTGAGGAGTTCCTGAAAACAACAGTGTGGTCGAAAGCGAAGGAGTGCGGAGATATCTACATGAGCTTCCTCGCGAAACACTTTACTGGCGAGACACTCAATGGCATCCAGTGCCTGCTCTCTGTGCCATCGACTGAAATGCGCTGCATGTTCGGCACCTGTGGTCAGTCGTACGAGTACCCGTACACACTCTACTGGCGCGCGTTTGGCCAGAGCATGCTTGGGGCGTGTGAGATTGTCCGGTTTCTTCGAAACACGATCTCGCCGCTGAGAATCGCACTCAAGTCCCAGATCGTGAACCTCCAGACGCTTGCGCTAGGTCGCCTGCAGAGCATGGGTCTAAACACTGTCGCGCTTGTGCAGCAGCGCGATTTTGCCAAGTTCTTTGTGCAGTTCTGTCGAGACAAGCCGACACGAAGCAACTTGGAGGCCGCAGCGTTCTTGGCGAGCCGTCATCGCATTCTTGTCGCGGCGTTGGGATCTCGAGTGGACGATCTGTATTCAGCGTTCCTGAGTCGAATCCGGCAATCGATGATGGGGAAAACCATCGCAGCAACGGCTGCAGGCGGATCAACCGACCTGGAAGTCGCAATCGACGACGAGATCCAGTGCGCTGTCGCGCGGGGCGGAGACTTTGCACTGGAAAATGTGCTGGAGACTGCAAACTCGTATGTGGAAGGTATCCTGCGCAGCTCTGTCGTGCAGTCACTCGCGCACTCCTGTCGCTTGGCGGGCTTGGATTTCCTAGTCTCTGGCTGGAACAGTCTGCCCAATGCAGAAGATTCCGGGGTTGTTCTCCCACAGTTTACAAGCCCGTTGCCACATTTCATTGAACTCATCACAGAGGGCATCTCGCTTGTGGCGTTGGGGGATTTGGTGGCTTCGTCGACGGACCAGCAGCACACTCGAAGAGTGGACCAAACGTGCTCACAGCTGCTCTCTGCTGCGTCACGGTTGCTACTCTGGCTCAGCTACTATTACTCCAAACCGTCTGAGCAGCGCGCGTGCATGGCAAGCAGCGAGCACGTGCGCGTCGCCACCGCCGCGATCTACAGTGTGATCTGTGTCTGCTCTCGGTACATTCGAAGCCCGTGCTGTCTGAATCGGTCTATTGGTATCATCTTCCCTCACAAAGACTCGCTACCCAGGAAAGCGTTGGAAGAGCTGCGGGAGATCGCGCTCTCGGATGTCTGCGAGTACTGCGCTGACGCGAATCTGGCTCAGAAAGCAAAGAATGCATCGCGTAGTAGCGCGTCGTCTCTTCAACAGGACATCCCCGTGTTGTACCAGGTCGTCGAGATGCTTCAGGATGAACTCGACCATTTCGTCGCTGACGTGAAAACAAACCGTTTGCAGCTCTCGAGCGCTGCGTCGTCACCGTTTTTCACGTACTGCCAGTACTGGACACTCGTGCTGCTGATGGCTTCGAGCGGCATGCCGGCTCACGTCGCAAAGATCGCAGTCGAAGGAGCGAGTCCGGCCAGCGACTCCACAGTCGCAGCGAAGAAACTCGTTCAAGCGTGGTCCACGTACAACTCGAAATTGTCAAAGTACGCAGCGAGGAAGCTGCTGTGCGACCTCGCCGAGCTCTTCTTCCGTCCATTTGAAGTTGCGCCAATGGGGTCGACTTCTGCTGGTGGGGGAGACATGAATAACAAAGGCGGAAGCCTCTCAAGCCCGTCCCCATCGGGTTCGTCCTCACCAACAAAGAAAGAGAGTGCGTTCGCTGCTGCCGCCCGTGACACGCGACGACTGCTCGGCTGTGCGTGCACGCGCTGTCCGTGGCTGCTCATCCTCAAAATGTTCACAGAGAAAGACGAGTTTCTCTTGCGGCTGAATGCGCGGCTCGAGTGCTGCAGCGAGAAGATCAAAGACGAGATCAGCTGGGGACACTTGCCAGACTTCCCGTCCAAGAAATCGGTGCTGACACGGTCGCAGAAGATCCTGCTCTCAACGGCTGCAGGAAACAAAGGACCGGGGACGCCTCGAGCTGCGGACTTGGCTGACCTTTTCGAAAAGCGAATGCAGCAGCAGACTCAAGCGCCTGTGATCCTTAACACGAGCTGCATCTACCGGAGCGAAGTGTCGATCAAGAGCATGTGCTTCAATCGAGCGACAGACACTGCCGAGATGGTGCTCTGCAGCAGCAAAGGCATCTGTCGAACAGGCTGCACAGACTACTCGGACGGGAGCAAGTTTCAGTTCAAAGGCATGTACGCAAACCCGCAAGCGTCGTTCTTCTCGGACGCGACCCACCCGATGCCGCCAGTGATGCGGCGGAAAACAACAGCAGAGAACGTGGGCATCAACTCTTCTGATCTGACTGCGGCGCTTGGACCACCACTTTCGATTGGGAGCCGGATGCTCGCTGGCTCGCCGTCGTCGTCGTCTCTGCTTTCTGGAGGCGCGGCGGCGGCAGCAGCGCTCTCAGACGCGAGAGTGCCGAGTTTCAAGCCAACTGCGGTCGAGTCGCATCCGTTTCTGCCGCTTTTCATCTCGGGCAACCAGAAGGGCAAGGTACATCTGTGGTCGTACGACAGTCTGAGCGCGGTGTGCGCTTTCCAGATGGACGAGGTCGTGGCGGTAAGTGCTATAGCGCCGCAGTGGAGGCTCTTGTTGTGTCTGTCAGCTAGCTAACACTAACGGCGGTGTCTTGTTTGATTCACGTCAGTCATACCCGTCGAGTCCGTCGCTTTCGTCCAGGCGGGACATCAAGAAAATTCGATTCGACAACCTGGGGCAGCAGGTGAGTGGAGATAGTGACCATATGTCTACGTTGTGTATGGACAGTGATGTGGGTTTGAATGCAGTCTGACACTTTGCTGCTGTGGATCTGTTAGATGGGAGCTGTGGATACGCTCGGACGATTGTTCATGTGGAAATTCAGCAGCCTGGACCGCGAGACCTGCTATCGTCAGATCGAGGTATGTTTCCGGAGAGTTCTTCTGTCAAAGTAGCCGCTACGATTACACTCAGTACCTTGCTAACCTTTCTCTTGACGATGGGGAACTTGGCTGACAGTGTCATGACAAAGGAGCAAAGGCGCTGGCGTTTATCAATTCTGGGAGCTGTTTGGCGACAGTGGGGAGCTCCACCGAGTGCGTACATCCGTCTTTATTCTGCCTCGCAAGGATTGCTGGGTTCTAAACATCCTGTATGCCATGCAACCAGGAAGCGAAGCGTTTGCATGTGGGACCTGTTGCTTCCCAGCTCCAAGGCGCTGATCGCTGCTCCAGTGTGCCACCCGGCAGGTGCTGCGTCCGTGGCGTTTTCGTCGACGCACCAGCTCTTGATCTCAGGTGGCGAAGGCGGCTCCATCAGCGTCTTTGACGTGCGGCAGCGGCGCGTGCTGCACACGATCTCGAACGCGCATGAGACTGCGATCACGACGCTGGAACTGCACCCGAGCGGCCACTGCGTGCTCTCGGGGTCGGCGAGTGGGGGCGTCAAGATCTGGTCGCTGCCCATTTTCCGCGAAGTGACGTCGATCAGTAAAGTCCACGCGAAGCCGTCTTTCCTCGGCGACGCGGCGTCGAACATTCTAGGCGACGCTGCTTCAAACATGGCGATCAATGTGGTATGTGCTTGTGACGATGCTTTGATGTTACTCTGATTTGCGTAGGCATTGGGATTTCGTGGCGATGTGAGCTCACGAATGCTTGCTGTCTGGTGGCTTGAGCAGACCAACTCGTCGTGGGGGGTGACGGACGCTGTCGCGACCGACGATTATTTCTTCACGAGCGGCACGGACGGATCTGTGCAGCGCATGAAAGTGCCGTCGCTCAGCAAGCTCTTCTAGTCTAGAGAGCGAGCGAGGTGATCGTTATGTACAGCAGTGCGCACGCAGCCATACCAGCAACTCGGAAAGACAAACGATGTGTAGCCATGTCCTGGATATGTCCTGAATGCGTCAGACAAACAAAGCACCTGATTGTTTGCTTTTGAAGCTGCAGTTGGATCGAGAGTGCAGGAAACGTCGTCTGAATGTGACGCGAAGGTCGTCTGAGCGGCAGTTTGAATTGCGCTCTTTCCCGCCAAGTGGTTTTTCACGGTGATTGGCGGAATGTTGGACTTCCGCCAATCACTGTGAAGAGCTGTTGTTGTGTGAGTTTGTTTGAGTTGTTGAATGCCACTTTGTCAGTCGCTTTCTTCGCTCAATCTCAACCACATTCGAATTCGCTTCGTCACAACAACAACCAGCAGCAGCAGCAGCAAGAAGAAGAAGAGGTGAAGATGTCTGGAAAGGGAAAAGCCGCTACCGGAGGACGTGGGAAGAAGGGAAAGAGCTCTACCCGGTCTGCGAAGGCCGGTCTCCAGTTCCCAGTGGGTCGTGTCGCCCGTTACCTGAAGAAGGGTCGCTACGCGCAGCGCATCGGCGGCGGCGCGCCAGTGTACATGGCGGCCGTGTTGGAGTACCTGTGCGCGGAAATCCTGGAGCTGGCCGGTAACGCCGCTCGCGACCACAAGAAGACGCGTATCATCCCTCGCCACATCCAGATGGCGGTGCGCAACGACGAGGAGCTGAACAAGCTTTTGGGCGACGTGACCATCGCTTCGGGCGGTGTCATGCCGAACATCCACTCTGTCTTGCTTCCGAAGAAGTCTGCTTCGACCGGCAAGAAGGGCAAGTCGTCGGCGTCGCAGGACTACTAAGCGCGTTCTGTGTGTGTGTGTGTCTTGGTGCCGCATTGATCACGCTCCACGCCACCACCCCCGAATGACGAGCAGTTGACTCGGCGCTTGCTGCTGCACGTTTGCGGCGGCATGCGGTGATGGCTGTCTCTCGTTCCTCCACCCACTGATGTTTTTCAACATCACCCTTTGCGAAAGAAACCTTATTATTTAGTGGTACGATTGCTTGTAGCGCTTTGATCTTTGACAACACTCGCATCAAGAGCAGCCTCAGTACGTTGTCATTATGTCGTCCCAGTGGTGTTGCATTGTTGCATTACCCTACGCTTGCGTGATGTTGAGTGTCAGTTTAGTGCGCACACGTCTTCATGCGCCAAGTTCATGCATGTAGCTGTTTGTGAAGTGGTCGCCACCAGAGAGCGTAGCGGAATGGACGTTTGTCTTTGCTGAGACTTGATGGCATGTGAATGCTCGTGTGAGGTTGGCAGACAGCAAGTATTGGCCAGAATGGACAGACATGTGTCGAGCGAGACCTTAGTGGTCTCGTGCACCTGTGTGTGGATGTAGTCAAAGAACAGCATTATGGCCAACACTTCGTCACACGAAAAGTTGGCAAGTGACAGCAAGAGCAAAATAGTAGCGGTAGGTTGCATGCGACGATGACAGCTTCATTACTTACGATTGTGCTCCGACCTACGAGTCAGTCCTATTGGTAACGTCAGTTCTTCGGCGTCTTGTTCTTCGCATTCTGCACCGCCTGCTGCCGCACCACCTCGCGCAGCTTGCGACTGTACTGGATCATCAGCACGAACTGGTCGTCGCGCTCCGTCTTCTGGCTCTGGATCTTCTGCTCGTGGCTCGAGATCTGCTTGCCCAGCAGGTGGAGCTGGCTCAGCTTCTCCGGGTCGCCGCTCGAGATCGCCACGTCGATCGCATTGCGCAGGTTCTGCACGTTGC
>JAASFO010000176.1:0-33570 GCA_023333815.1 Globisporangium recalcitrans
GGACGAAGCGTACTGGAGTGTGTACTCACCGTCCGCCATGTCGATTGTGTACTCAACGTGCTCCGTTTCAGCGACAACCGTCGGCACTGGGGTTGCAGCAGCAGCAGCAGCACTGCCACTTGCTTCACCTGAGGTTGGCGTTGCGCTCGGCTTCTCTGCTGAGGATGATGACGACGATGAACTGGGGCTTGAACTCGCTGGTGCAACTGAAGGAACATCATCCGATGTTGTAGTGGCGATCGTGGTGGTGTATCCGTTGCTACCAAGCATGGGAGACCCCTGTTCTTTGACGAAGACGCTGTTGTTCCAGAGCTGCATAGTGCTCGAGGAAGAACGTCTCGACAGAGCCCTGGCATCCTAGCCTGCCCGTTAGTGCTTCGCATCCTCGACTGCCGGGATTCGCGCTCGAGTTTAATCTCGTTGCGATTTGTCAGAACATGACGAAGGCGCTGTAGGTAGGTTCTCAAGCCTGTAGTCTTAGCCAACCAGGTGTTCCTTTCCGAATGATCTGATCATCAGACACTCGTATTTTAGCGTGATGAACGCTGCGAGAGTCAACCTTGCATGCTTGAAGGTGTTCGCCACTCGAGGGCGTCACTGACGAACAAGGTACTTCTTGAAGCCTTTTGACAATGCGAAAGTGCAATCTCACCACGCTCTCGGAACCGTTCACGATGTGCGAGATGGACATCCTCACATCGCAGACACATCCTTGCCTTTGCATCACACAATCGCTTTCGCGCAAGCTATATTCCAAGCAGGTCATGATCTGGGGCGATATCGTTGCGATGATCCTGGAAGAGCGCTCGTGACAAATCTGGTCTTTGATAGAGCCGAAGTTGATGCCTTTGACATGTACTCGAGTCTGACCGAAGCCCCAGATGCAACGCATAGGCGAGGCACCAATTCAAGCGCTGTTCATGGTGAAGGGTTTCCTACACCACGACTTCGTCGTTCTGAATTTGCCTTCTGGGAGACGATGGGCGTCGTGTTGGAGACGGAGATCGGACAGCGCGGAGGGGACTTCCGGGGCTTCGTCCTTGTCTTCCGTGTTGACGACGAGCACCTGGATCTAGGACTAGCTCTATGTCGTCGTCATCACTGTCACTCCCGCCAAACTCACCGCTCTCATCGTCAACATCCTGCGGGGAAGGCGCCACTTCGTCGTTCACAACACGCGAGTAGCGCGCATTCGGGCGGTTGTTCCTCTTCGCTGACGCGGCGTCGCTACTTGCATTCCGAGCCGCACGTCGTCGGTAGATAAACACAAGCAGGATCAACGCAAACGCGACCAGACCCACAAGTGGCATCACATAGAATGACGAAGAGAGCCACGACGAGAATGCGCTGCTCGAGTCGTTTTGTGCACTCTGGGAGAACGAGTCGGCGCTCGGCTCTGGAGTTCCAGTTGCAGGGGTGGCGGGACTAGGAGGAGCTGTTGCTGACGGAACTGGAGCTTTTGAAGAGCTCACTGGTTCGGCAGCTGGCTCAGCCTGCAGGGTTACTTGTGGTTTGGATGATCGATCCATGTGTCGCTTCAGTCGGGTACCGTGCGGTGTTGTGACATCTTCAAAGCTGGTGCATTTTGGATCTTGAGAAGATGACTGAGGCGCTGTTGTCGATGACATCGAGCTACCAAATGATGCACACAATCCACAGCGTGGGAGTCGAAAGTCACTCCAGACTTGAAACAATGGCGTTCTCTCATCCGTGTTGCCAGAAGACTCGAAATGGATTGCTGCATGTTTCACACCATAGCCACACCAGTATCGTGAGTCATGACGCCAATGATGCAGCCACGCAGACATATTGCATAGTTCCACTTACCGATACGATACAAATGGCACCCGAAAGCATCGCGAAGCACAATGTACGCTGGAAGCTGGATGTGAGTTGCGGGATTCGTGTGGCGCATCGGAACTTCCAGTAATTTCACAACAGACTGCTTCGCTTCGACAGTCCCGAGCTCACTGGGCGACACTTCGATGATGTCGCTCGAGCGCGATCCATTCGGAAACATCGAACCCATGAGCTCCAATGTGCCGGCAGTGCGCAACCCAACGTTCGACAGACTGACTTGAACCGAGATGTGAGACGCCGTCACAACCAGCTCCGTAACCTGCAGATCATACAGAGTACCTGCCACCATTGCAGCATACACATTTGAGTAGTGCAGCTCAGCGGAGAGGCTGGGAACTTGATCTCGTGCTGGCCAGAAGCCTAGGCTGTCGGGGGTGCCAAAATCTGGTCCAACTTCTGGCGACATCGCGTAAATGCCGTGCTTTTGCCACATCCAGTCGCTCGCTTCCCCATTCACAGTGTACAGGTTGCTCTCTTTCCACGGCTGACCATACTTGAAATGGTTATACCTCGTCATCTCCGCTGCCATGTCTCGGAAAATCGCCAGCTGTGGTGGTCCAGGAAGTCCGTTGGCTTCACACGCGAATGGGATGTTGAAATATCGTCCATAGGAATGGTAGTTGAGCCCCGTGCTGAAGTTCATCCCCGATCGCTCCACAAAGTCTCGAATCGCCTGCGTCTCTGGCTCTGAGAAAGGATTCGGACCGCGGTAGTCCTCGGCGCAGATTTGCGTGCTGCTTCCAATGCTGTCGTGTCTGAAGCATGCGTCGTAGTTGCGGTTGAGATCGACACCATTGTCTATCTCCTTCTTGCAGCCTGGTTGGGCGTTTTTGCGCTGACCTACTGCGCCACTTCGCTCCCAAATGCGCTGCTTCTCGTTGCGCGCATATCCATCGGGGTTCACCACCAGCACGAACCACATCTGGCGAGAGAAGAGCAGGTGAAGCACTTCCAAGTCACCATTCTCGATGTCGGTAGCCAGCAAGTCAATGGTGTAAACCAGGTTCTAACAAGCAGAAGAAGCGCACAGCCATCTAATTAGTCTGCCGCATGACAGAATCTAGTGAGAGAAACAGACTCTTGAGTAAACTCACCATCATCGAAATTGGCTGCATGACCACGCACGAGAAGCAGCAGTATACAGTTAGCCTCTACGCCTCAGCAAAGACAATTGTCAACGCGGACATGAGCAGCGTAGCGTACCTCTCGAGAATGATGCATTCCAGTGTACAGAGCCTGCGGAACCGGACCATCGGAACGACACGCTCCCACACAAAGCGCGAGGATCGGTCGTCCTTGAACCGAAGTTCCTACATTCTCCACGCGGGCGAAACCCGATGGGAGCCGATTGACAGTCTCGTCGACAAAAGTCTCAATCTCGTGTGTCGACAGGTAACCTTGATTCGAGCCAAATCGAGGCTGGAGAGCTATTTCAACATCGAAGTCGTCGCAAGGTGAATGGGAGTCAGCGAGTCGACAAAGAGAAACCGGATTTCTACTCTAGGGTTATCGCACTTACGCGTCTTCTTGCGGCAATTGTCGTCCGTGCGGTGCCGAGGTAAACACCCCGGGTCTTCCGAATCGCCCTGCTTCAGGTGGATTCTCTCGATCTGAAAGCTGGATGCAGTCGAAGTCGGCGATGGCGCGCTCGCGTCTCCTCTTACCGATGAGTCTGCTTTCGTTAGCGATACAGAGGCGTAGCTGAGCTCAATCACTAGGGACCCGTCCTCTTTCCCTAATGTTTCCATCGCTGTACCAGCCGAGCGGATCGGCTCTTCGTAAATGATCGTCTCATCAAAATGCCACCGCAACCAACTCGAGTCCCACGAGAACCCAACCACGTGGAACTGCGATCGGACGTCCTGTGCAGTCATCAACATAGATGTACAGGAAATTTGTTTCAATGGTGGCTTTCGTTGTCATGGCAAGTTCAAATGGAATGCTTACCGCGATGCACGGAATTTCTGCCAAAATACTGGTGTTCTGACTCGATGAAAGGCGCACGACTTGCCGGTTACCGCTCCACATTGATCCGACCCCAATCGACATCTGCACGTCCAATGGGAGCACTTGCACGGTCATCATCGCTTCTGCCATGTCGTCGTCCTACAATCGAGAGTAAATGAACGTGTTCAGAGGGTAAGTACATACATGCACGTACCCTCTGTGCATCCTGATCTCGCCATCCCACATACCTCGGGGAATTTCGCTACCACTTGCACATGGTTCACGCCGCTCCATCCTCCCTGAATGCGCTTCTCAGCTCGCGCTTTCGCCGCCTCTCCCTCGCTGCTGCCATCTCTCGTCTCGGAGCTCAGCACCAGCTTCCCATTCGCAAGCTGCACGTTCTCCTCCTTCCAGCACGGCTCCGACACTTGATCTTGCCCAACTTCGGCGTTGGTGTCAGTAGCGGGTACGCTGCAGTTCTTCCGCTCGACCCTCGTCCACTCCAGCTCACTCTCCAGCACCGAGACGCTAGGAACGTCCGCGAAGTGCACGTCCCAGAGCGTCGCAAACGCGCACGTTCGCCTGCGATGCACGCTGCCATGCGGCGCAGACGCCATCGCGCTGGAGAGCAGAATTACGCAGAGCACTCCCGCGAAGAAGCTGCAGCCTCGCAGGCGACGCGGCGCTGGTGCAGTCATCGTCTTCAAGAATGAAATGCTCAATTTGCTTCGACACTAGATGTGAGCGAGATTGAGAGAGTTTCGAGGCGGTGGCAATTAGCTGCTTTGTGTCACAACAAACCGCCAGCAATCGAAGCCGCGATTGTGGCGCGAGAGAGGCTTCTATTGTGCTGTGCTCTCACTGACAATCATTCAGCAGCTCAAACTGCTCTAGTGGCATAATGTATTCCGTTTGACAGGTCGATGAGGTTTCCTCACTTTTTTCGCGTGTCATTCCCATCACTCAGTTCAATCCATTCCGCATTTGAGAGACGACCAGCAGCAATGAGCGTGCTGCAGGAGCATCAGCGGGAGATCGTGGCAGTCGCGCGGCAGCAGAACGTGCTCGTGAGCGCGCCGCAGCGAATCGGCAAGACGTTCATGGCGGCACACGTGGTGCGCGACCACCTGCTGCTGCTGCTGGCTGCCGGGCAATCTGGCGCGTCCAAGAGCATCGCTGTGGCGGTTGCCGCGACCGAGAAGGAGCGCGCCGAGTTGTATCGTGAGCTTGCGCGGTTCTGCGGAGTGTCGGTTCTGCTGTGCGACGGCGCTGAACCGTCGCTGCATGAAGAGGCTCCAGGTACACAGCAATCTCAAGGATCACGGAAAGCCAAGTCAACAGCAACAGCGAGACGATGGGAGAGCGACTTGGAGTGGGTGCGGAAGCAGTTTTCCGCGTGTCAAGAGCAGCACGGCCAAGTCGTCGCTGTCTTGTCGCCTGCGGTTATGCAAACACTGCTGCGGAAACAAGTGCTGAAGGTTGCGGAGATTGGGGTCGTCGCGATCGAAGAGACGGAGCAGGTTCACATGGACGCGCCAGCGTTCTACCGGTTGCTGTTTGACAATTCGTGTGGCATCAATGGCGTACCGATGGACATGCAGCCGCGCATCTTTGCGACAACAAGAGTGCCTGCGTCAAGACTGAATCTGGATGTGGCTTCGAGAAATGTGCTGTACGCGCATATCCAAGTACTCAACTTTGTGCCAGTTTTGAACCCAAGCCAGCTTTCGAAGCCTCCAATCTTTCCGCCGCTGATGTGTGAGCCATTCGATCCGACTGGGAGCGCGCACAAACTGACCACTGCAGACGAGCCGATGGAGCAGTACCAGATCAGCGTCAGTATGCGAGAGTTTCTCTTTGGTGAGAACCTCAAGAAGATCGATTTCATTCGCATTTTTCGGATGGAGTTGGAAATGGGCAACTCGGCGGCAGTGTACGACGAGAAGAAGCGCCAGGAAAAGATCAATCGGTTTGTCCAAGATGCCGACTCGGTGTACCAGCACTTAGGGTACTGGTGTCTGCTCAAGTTCATCGAGTTGGAGCTCCAGGCAAATTTGAAAGCGTGCCTCGTTGATGATGAGCAGAACGTGAACCACCGCAAGAAGCGACAGGAGGAAGAGAAGCGGAAGGAAAAGCTCGGCGAGTTAGAGGAGGGCGAAGAAGACGAAGCGATGGAAAGCGACAATGAGTCCCTGAATGAAGACGACGCTGGGGATACGAGCGGGGACGCTGGAAGTGGGTCGCAGACAGACCTCCTGGCTGCACTGATCGCGTCGACGATGGATTTGGATGAAACTACGCAGCAAAAAGTGAACCCCATTCTCAAGCTGATTTCGTGGCTGGGTGCTCAAACCAGAAAGGTTGGAGTTCGCGTGGCGACTCCGCGATTACTCAAGACTGCACAAGTTGTGAAGAGTCGACTGTCGAATGGTGGGCGGAGTAAGCGCGCGTGGGTTTTCCTGGAGCGGCGATCGCACTGCCGTGTCGTGGCTGACTATCTCACAGCTTGCCTAGAGGACTTGAAGCTGCCTCCATGCTGCTGCATGCTTGGGAACAGCCATGCGCGCGTTTCAGGAACCCTGCATTTCTCGTCGTTTTTGAAGGTGGTGACAATGTTTAAGGAAGGCGCAACCAATGTCATGGTGACAACTTCCATCGCCGAAAGTTCGCAGAAGCAACAGATTGAGCCGCCGTGGTGCGATCTGGTCGTTGTGATGGACGAGCTGCTTGAAGCGAACAAGCTCTTTGAGTTTGGCAAGCGTGCGCATCCCGCGACAGGCGTCGTGAAGTATACTACACCGAATACAGCAGCGAACTTCAAGAAGTTCGACGCGTTGGTGGCGAAGATGCATGAGTTTGTGCAGTTAGAAGAAGAGCAGAACGCCGCGCACACATCAAGCGAGGCTGCCGCGCCGAGAGCCAGTGGCGAAATGTCTTCAGAGGTGTCCAATTTGCTCAACGGCGACAAACCAGTGAGAGACACCGAAGGACGCCTCCACGTGGTACCGCGAGCCACTACACCAGTGAATCCGCATGAGATCGTGAACCAGGATACAGGCGCTGTCCTAAACTTGAGCAACGCTGTGAGCTGCTTGAGCAGGTTCTGCGATTCGCTGCCTGGACTCGATACTTATGACAAGCGTCCACAGTACATTTTGAAGCGACACCCAATTTCGTCGGGGATGTCTGCAGGTGCCAAGCAACTGAAGAAGAAAAGGCTCAAGTACAACGCCAAGATCCACGATAACATCGACGACTTGCGCGCAGAAGCCGAGGCAAACCTCGGCGATAGCCCTGAGGAGGACACCAGCAGGTTTGAGTTTGCCGCGACGCTCAAACTCCCGATGAGTCTGGGGATCAAGAAGAAGCTTGCAAGTCACAAAGTGCCGTCGCCAGAGGAGGCAAAAGGGATCGTCGCGTTTAAAGCGTGCCAGGAACTGATCAAGAAAGGGCTTCTCGACCGTCACTTTCGATCAAGCCTCATTGAAGACCTCGCTGCGACCATCCATTGTGACAAGGACGAGGCGAGCAGAGCTGGCGAAAATGGCGCTGAACCTCTGGAGTCTGTTGGCGACGATACGATTATCATCGATGCGGATGACGACGCAGCCAGCAATGGGAAGTTGAAGGACTTGTCGACGCAGAACTCGTATGATTTACCGCCAGTCAGCGCAGCAGAACTCAGTCTTCGCCCGATTCGAACCCTCCTGAATGAAACTGGAGGCGCCGTCGATGCTCCGAGCGGGTCCGTGACGATGTGCTTCTACGGTTTGACGGGTGTAAAGTATGCGATCCTTGCAACGGACGAGCTGTACACAGGCAACACCAACACCGGCTGGCGTTATGATTTTGCGACAAGCGATGCGATGGAGCCAAACATCCAGCCCGTGACATTGGCGAAAACTCCAATCAAAATTGAGTTGACGAAGCAAGAGTTGCAAGATGCGCTCCATTTCCATTTGACCATCATGCGGCTTGTGTGTATGGGTGTTGAAGATGCGATGCGAGAGGTTGACATCGCGAGCGATGATGTGTGGAAAGAGTTCTCCGAGCAGAACGACAAGGGGTACTTGGTCGTCCCGAGCATCTTTGACGCTGCAACGAAGACGTTCTCGATCGACTGGGAGTACGTCCGCGATATCCTGGGCAAGCCGCTCATCCATCCAATTTGGCCGTTCCCAGCGGCATCGGAGTATCCGCAAGAAGAATGGATTTGCGTGCCGACATTCCGTCAAAATGTAACCTATGTGGTCAAGGGCTTGTCCTCTCAGACTGCGAAGGACATGAAGATCGCTTTCGCAGATAAAGCGAGTTGGGATAAGCGCATCAAAGAAGGAAAGTCGACGCAAGGCAACCCGATCCTGGGTCGTTGGCACAAGGCCGAGCAAATCCTACAAGCTGAGGATGACCAGCCACTGCTTCACGGGATTCAAATGCCGCCTATCGTGCCAATGATTCGGTTTGTCATGCAGCGAAACAACAATGAAGCGAGTATCGCGGTGCGAAGCACAAAGTTCAACGAGCGGCTGCTGCTTCCTGAATTCACGTCGCTGCTGCGCTTGACGAAGACACGCTACTTTGAAGCGATTGGCATTGTCCCTGTGCTGTATGAGTTCGAGCGCAAATGCCAGATGTCGAGTTTGATGGGGGAAATCGGACTGGAACTGGATATCAGCTTACTCGACGATGCGACGTGCAAGGCATCATACGAGCGCCTGGAGATCCTGGGCGACACGTATTTGAAGCTGGAGACGTCGTGGTTCATGTACGCGAACAGGAAAGACATCACGGAAGAAGGTGAATTGACGAGGCTGCGTCGGGATATTATTCGAAATGACCGGTTGAACGAGTTTGCGCTGGCGGCGAAGTTGCACCACTATATTCTGGTTCCTTCAGAGATCGAGCAGCGGCCGTTTGAGTGCTGGAAGCCGTCATGCATGGGGAAAACGCCAAAGCCCATCGTGGCTCCGTCGAAATGGATTGCAGATGTGCTGGAGGCGATCTGCGGTGCCTACCTCCTTGGTCAGGGCGAGAAAGGTGCGCGGTACTTCTTGAAGTGGGTCGGCGTGAGCGTCATGGAAGAGCCGTTCATGTTCTCGCGTCCGTTTTATCCCGACTGCTTCCCGTGTGAGCTTTATGACGACGATTTCATCGGTGGCGATGGTGCGAGCCCTTTGGCTCTCGATTTCTCGATTGCGAGATTCGAAGACTTGCCGCAGAGATTGGTGTGGCTGCAGCAAAGACTCAAGTATACGTTCAAGGACAAGCGCTTGCTGCTTGAGGCTGTGACCCACCGAACTGCAGGTCATCTGGAACTTCAAATGGTTGCGAATCACAAGAAGCATCCAGACAGCGGCAAGCAGAAAATGTTCTGGAAGGGCAACTACGAACGCCTGGAGTACCTCGGGGATGCGATCATCGAGTACTTGACGCTGTCGTATGCGTTTTTGAGGTACGACAAGTGGGAGCCAGGCTCTCTGTCGCAGTGGAAGAGTGCCACCGTATCGAACGACGCGTTGGGGAAAACGGCACTTGCCTGCTTTGGCGTGGATGAGTGTATCTGCGCTGGTGCTGTGCAAATGGATCGGGAAACGCTGCAAATTGTGTCTCGTGTCGATCGGAAGTACCCTCGTTCCGAAATGAGTGAAGCCGCCAGCAACACGAATTTCGCAGCGGTTTCGACCCCATCTTCGCGGAAGAAAGTCAAGGCGACAGGAACGAACCCGATCTCGCTGCCGAAGATGTTTGCGGATGTGTTCGAAGCACTTGTCGCTGCGGTGTTCTTGGACTCGGGCAAAGATCTCCAGACAACTCGAGACGTGTTCCTCGGTCCGTTGCTGGACACAGTGGGGAAAGACGCGCTCGCGTATGTTTGCCACGAGAGCGGACTCACGATCGATCACTACGATGACGACGGAGTTTCTGGCGAGCAAGACGAGATCATGGAGTCCCTGTTCAGTGACGAAGACTGAGAAGCATGTCCGAACACGAATTGTGGTCGTCACCAGTGTGAGCGAATTTTGAAACCCGTGCTCCATCGACACCGTGCTTGAAACAGGTTTGTGAACTGGTAAGAGGTTCCAATAGATGCGACTAGCACCTTGCCTCAGGGATATGAGTGTGATTTTTCTTAACCAGACGGAGGTTGTGGTCTCAGTTCACTTCGACATCATCGCATTCGCTCTCGGATACGAATCAAGTTGGTGACGGTTTCCGAATGAGAGGGTGTGTCAACGAGCACTTGAGACCAAGGTGAGTCCGAACGCTTCGCCCATCGGCGCCAGTTTCTTCGTGAGCGCCTTGAAAAGCTACGAGCCACTACTCTCTTGCGGATTTATCAATCCAACTTGGGCATTCCAGTCAACAGCTCTTGTGGTTTCCATTATTCGTTGTGCTGTAGCAGTCTGCATGCCATCGAAGAAGACCGACTGCACCTTCAGACTTGCTTTGGTTTGCTCGTGTGCGACGAGTTGAGCCGGAAGATCACAAAGTGGAGCAGCGCGCAGCACAGCGCGACGCCTTCGAACTGCAGCGCCGCCTCGGATAGCGACCGCAGCGCGTCGCACGAGACGCTCACGGCAGCGACGCTCCCGGACGCGTAGAAGAGCGTGGCCAGGATGAGGTCCTTGGAGCCCAGGTACCGCGGCACGCGTCGCCAGGTCTCGGACCACGGCGCGCACAAGTAGCGCTGGTACGCTCGCCCGATGGAACAGTTCACGAGCGTCGTGCCAGCGAACCGCAGTAGAAAGAGCGTGTTGAGGAACGCCGCTTTCATCTCCAGCGTGTGGTCGCGGTCGCTGGTACTACTCGACGATGTTGTTGTGGATTTCTTGTGTGATGATGCTGCTGCTGGCGCGAGGAGGATCTCGAGAAGACACGTCTGCGCCATCTTCCAGCAGAGCAAGACCAGCGCGCAGAGGCAGATGGTCGACATCGCGCGCCGTCTCGGCAGCACCTGAAGGCGATAGAGGAAGAGCAGGAGCCCGCACTGCAGCAGCGTCTTGCTCAGATGCACGTACACCTCAAACGACGCAACTCCTGCCAGCTGCGTGTGGAACGACGATGGATTCCAGGAATCGCGTGGTGCTGCACTGGATGAGTTGGCCGTCGGGGCTCCGTCGTTTCGATTCGTCTCTTTGGTCTTCGAGGTAGCCCCCACCAGCGTGCTCTGCTGCACCGTCCGCACGAGCAGCTCCAGATCCTGCGGGGAGTGGGGGTTCTCAGCCCATCGCAGCCCATTGAAGAAGCCTCGCTGGTCCTGGAACGGCGGCGGCGTGATGCTCGGGAACGCGCTGCTGTTGAGCTGGTGGAGGTCGAGCGTCGCGCTCTGCAGCTGACTGGCGACGAAGAGCGCACCCGAGAGCGTCGTGAACAAGAAGAGCCTGTCGCGCACGGAGAGTCGGCCGAGCATGAGTGAGCGTGGTGAAGATGGCTGTGGCAGAAACGCTGGAGCGAAAAGTGCC
This sequence comes from Globisporangium recalcitrans, assembly GCA_023333815.1. NCBI lineage: Eukaryota > Oomycota > Peronosporomycetes > Pythiales > Pythiaceae > Globisporangium > Globisporangium recalcitrans. The sequence goes on from JAASFO010000176.1 coordinate 11,271, forward strand.
TGAGAGGCTTCGCTGTTCGTGTGGCTGTCGCGATCGTCGAGCTCATGTCTGTCGGTTACTCTTACCATGACAAGCACAAGAGCTTATGAAATAGTTCCAGTGCTGGAGTGAAACGCCGTATCCATTCCCATCTAATACGTTTGTCAGTATGCACATGCAAGTCTACCTGTTTCCTCTTCTCTCCGGGCTGCTTCCCGTGTTTTTCTTTTCTTCTTTTCTTTCGCGCGTGTCTTCTTCATGTTGCTTCGTGCTTGTTTCTATCTCAGTGCAGACCTTGCTGACTCCCTTCGTGTTTCTCTCCTCTTCGATGGCAAATCTCACAGATCGGCTGCTGACTTGTTTTTCTTCGCTCCTGTCTCGACATCCTGCGCTCCCAGCGACGCAAGGGACAAACGCTCGTTCACTGAGAACAAGCAGAGGACGTTTTAAAAGTCTTTCTTTTATTTCTTCGACCAAGTCGCCAATTGACTTCTTCCTCGCCGCTTACTGGTTCTTCTTCTCAGCGCCAAGACGCGCCTCGAGCTCACGCGCGCTAATGCGACGTCCGACGAACTTCAGCACTTCGTCGATAACAATCACAGGAAGCGAGAACGCCAGCACCACGAGCCACTCGTTAAAGTCCAGAGGCGTCACGCTGAAAGTATCAGCCAGGACGTCCACGTACAGGATCAAAAAGTGCATCCCGAACGACACCACCATGGCAATGATCAAGTAAGGGTTCGACCATGGCGGCATCGTGACCAAACTGCCATCTTCCGAGAGCGCGTTCAGCGCGTTGAACATCTCAATCGCGACCAAGACCGACAGCGACAGCGTCGACGCCGACTTCTTGCCCTCCGTGAAGTAACGGCACGGATCGTCCGAGAAGTCCATGCCGTCGAAGTTGTTCACAGTGAAGTCCTTCCACTGGTGGCACTGCGTCCAGTGCGTCAGCTGCTCGAACGTGATCAGGGTGTGCCCATCGCCAGACGCATCGTAGTACATGTACCAGTACGCGAACACACCCACGCACGCAAGACCGACGTAGATGCCGACCACCATGTAGCGGAAGAACACCCAGCCGTTGATCAGAACGTCGTCGCTGCGGCGAGGCGGCTTCGTCATGATGTCCTTGTCAGGAGGGTTGAAGCCCAGAGCCGTGGCTGGAGGACCATCCGTGACGAGGTTCACCCACAACAGCTGCACTGGAATCAAACCTTCAGGGAGACCCAGCGCAGCCGTGAAGAAGATAGCAGCGACTTCACCAATGTTCGACGAGATCAAGTAACGGATGAACGCCTGCATGTTGTTGTAGATGGCGCGGCCTTCTTCAACAGCAGACACAATCGTGGCGAAGTTGTCGTCAGCCAAAATCATATCCGCAGCTTGCTTCGCGACTTCAGTGCCGGTGATCCCCATGGCAATACCAATATCAGCCTGCTTCAACGCTGGCGCGTCGTTCACACCATCGCCAGTCATGGCGGTGACTTCGCCCTGCTGCTTCAACATCTTCACCAACATCTGCTTGTGCTTTGGCTCCGTTCGGGAGAACACGAGACCGTTGCCGCTCTTGTCCATCAAGTACTCAATTTGCTTCGCTTCTGGAAGCGCAAAGAAATCGGCGCCAGTGAACGACTTGTGCGACACGTCCTCGGTGTCAGTGAAGACACCAATCTTGCGCGCAATACTCTCAGCAGTCAACTTGTTGTCACCAGTGATGACAATGACTCGAATGCCGGCGGTGTGGCACGTCTCAATCATCGGACGCACTTCTGGACGTGGAGGATCCAGCATGCTCGCCAAACCCACGAACGTCAAGTCCTTCTCGATCTCAGCGAACTTTTCAGTCTTCTCCAACAACTTGTGCGCAGGGTGGTGACGGTCTCCGTCGTACGACCCCAACTCTCCAAGGTCGTCCTTCTTCGCCAACGCGAGGCAGCGAAGCGACTTGCGAGCGAGGTTCGACACCTGAGCCAAGATCACTTGACGCCCAGCGCTGGTCAACGGCTGCACGCTGCCATCACCCAGCTGAATGCTGGAGCAGCGGTCGATCAAACCTTCTGGCGCACCTTTCACGAACAAAACGTTCTGGTTCGACGTAGCAGAGCGAGTGGCACGGCCGACCGTCGATGTACCCGACTTGGAGCACAGAACCGACATCGACTTGCGGTCGCGAGAGAACTCGAGAATCGCCAACTTCTTGTGCTGCCCGAGCCAGTATTCGTTGCAGAACTGCACAGCCTTCTCTGGGTTGGAGCTTTGAAGAGACTCAAACTCAGCTTGCTTGGCAGGGTCTTCTGGCAAACCAATCTTCTCAACCAGAACCTTGAGGGCAGCCTCAGTTGGCTCACCCACGCGCAAGTACTTGCCTTCCTTGTACTCAATCGCAGACTCGTTGCAGATAGCGCAGATCTTCGAGATCGCGCTGATGGTCTTCGATTGCGTCAATGGAGCACCCTGGACCTTGCCGATAGGCGCGTACGTGTGTCCTTCCACGTCGTACGTGATAAGCTCCGTCTCCGACTTGCCTGGGTGCGAGAAAGTCACACACGACATCTCGTTCGTGGTCAGGGTACCAGTCTTGTCCGAGCAAATCACCGAAGTGCAGCCGAGCGTTTCCACGGATGGCAGCTTACGCACAATCGCATTCTTCTTCGCCATTTTGCGCGTGCCGAGAGCAAGGCACGTGGTGATCACAGCAGGAAGACCTTCTGGAATAGCGGCGACAGCGAGGGCGACAGCGATCTTGAAGTAGTAAATGCAACCCTTCAGCACCGAGCCGTGCGATGGGTCGAAGAAGTTCTTGTAGTTGATGATCCAGACGACGAGGCACACCACGCCGATGACCTTCGAGAGGAGCTCACCGAACTCATCCAGCTTCTTCTTCAGAGGAGTAGACTCTTCTTCGTCAGCAGCTTCTTGCACAGACTGCTGGATCTTGCCAATCTCAGTCTTCATACCGATCTCCGTCACGACACCGCGACCAAGACCGTTGACGACTACCGTGGTGGCGAAGAGCAGGTTCGTCTTCGCCTGAATGACGTCCTCCGTTCCCTTCGGAAGCGCATCGATCTCCTTGTTCACCGAAGTGCTTTCGCCCGTCATCTGAGCCTGTTCGACGCGAATAGCAGTGGTCTTCATCGAGATCAGACGGATGTCGGCTGGCACCTTGTCACCGACGCGGATCTCCACCACGTCACCAGGCACGAGCTCGCGCGCTGGGATAGTGACCATTTCACCATCGCGCAAGACACGCGCATTCTCTGGCTGCAGATCCTTCAGCGCATCCAACGCAGCCTCCGCGTTCGACTCTTGCCACACACCGACAACCGCGTTCAAGATCAAGATCACCAGGATGACCAGTGGCTCCACGTACGCCGAGATACCCTCTTCGCCACCTTCAAAGTAGGCGAGCACGAACGACACCGCCGCCGCGCCGAGCAGGATCTTGACGAGCGCGTCGTCGAACTGCTCGAGCACCAGCTTCCACAGCGGCGTTCCCTCTTCCTTGTCCAGCTCGTTGAACCCGTACACCGCGCGCTGCTTCTCCACCGCATCAGTGCTCAGACCTTTCTCTTCCGACACATTAAAGTGCTTGAGCACGGCCACTGGGGTTTCCTGTCAAAATCAGGTTCAGATTCATGCATGCATGCACAAGGCGTGTGAGTTACGATACATCCTTTGCATCACAGCGAGATGTTTCACAGACTCCATGAGAGACCAGACATGCTGTTGGCGTTGGGTATGGTCCAAAGTGGAGATACGATGCGGGGGAGGGGGGGGGAAGCATGCACACATACCAGCTCCAGGCGCACTCTCGCGTCGCTCATTCTGCTTTGATTCTGCTCTCTCTCTCTCTCACTTCTTCTTCTCGTTTTCTGCTGCTGCTGCTGCTCTGCGACTGTGTGAGTGTGCAGGGTTTCTCTTTGAGAATGAGAGTGTTGCTGCTCAAACAAGAAAGGGAGGCGGGATGGGTGTGCGGAAGAGAGGAGGGGTGTGAAAGGGGAGGTTGTGAGCCACAGAGCATAAAGTGCGCAAGAAGACTCTAGGTTCGCAGTTGGTGCTTTTTCGTGAATAGGTTTGCCACGTGGAAGTGAAACGCATCACACAAAATATGCACTTGCCGATTCTTCTAGAACGAGCCATATTTGGCATTGTTCTGTCAGGAGAAGCTACTTTTTGGAGCGCTACGTCCCAAGTACGGTCAGGGTTGAAATCGTAGCGTTCCGAGTCGCAACAGCAATTCGGGCTTTTTGTATCATATTCTTGGAACGCTACATTTTGGTCACATTTAAGAGTGTGTCCATGATTCTCTGATATGGGTAGTCAGAGCACCCATATGTACCCAGAAATGCAGCACCAGAAATGGACAACACTGCATTCTCTTCCTCCTGCTCCTGCTCCTGCAAAAGAGACCCAGAACCATTGACTGACCATCTGCAGCTCCTGCCAAGCGCCATAGGACAAACACAAGCACGAATCCAGTGCTCATGGAGTTCGCTAGTGAGCTCTACATCTTTCATGGTTGAACCATGGAAGATGCAGGGAAACGCACGAAGATCAAGCCCAGCACTATCCGCTTCCACTTGGTGAAGCTACAGAAAGTAGGACGCGGAGAGCAGGTGGCGCCAGGTGCAGACGATAAGCAGAGCTTCGACTCACTCAGAGAGCGCTTGGGTTCTCAGATCCGAGAGGACGTGATTTTCCTCCCAAACAGCGATATCCTGCTGAACGAAAGTTTCAACTGGAGTAAAGTAGCAGGTGTCGGCAACCACGAGAACATCGCAATCACTGACAGTAAGCTCTTCATTCGCAAGTTCTCCGGAAAGTTGCAAGCCTTTTCCCCTCCTAAACAAAGGTCACACACTGCCGTTGATCAAGTTCATCCATCAGATGCGCTCTCGAAATCTGTCATTATGGCTCGTGCTTGTTGTTTCTCTCGCTTCTTCTTGCATGATAAGCAGCGGTGACAATATCGCCTGTATCATCCAGTGTGTGCACCGGTATAAGCCGGTGTTGACTTGCACCAACCTCTACTCCTTCTCTCCACGACGCCACTCGATGCCGATGATGCGGTTGAGGAACTTGCTCACATGAGGAGAAAGAGAGAGAGAGAGAATGCACTAGTAAGCATGCTCCTTGATGTAGAAGCTCTTGGTTGCAGGGAGAGCTTGTATTGACTCACTGTCAAACAGATGTGTTCTCCAAATGCCATGCCTCAGCTTGCTTCTCTGTTGCAGCGCTGGTCTGCACTGCCTTCCTCCATCCTGCCTTTCCGATGCTGGCTCGAACACTTTCCCAATTTCGACAGAGTAGCCGAGAAACACACCCGTGAGTCGCTCAACGAGTTCTGCCACAACGTGCTCTATGTGTGAGGATGAACACGCTCTCTCTCTCACCCATGTGCGAGTTCGTTCGCGCGCTCTTCCTTTCCGCCGCTCGCGTAGTGCTTCTCGTGTTCTCCGCGTTCCTCTGCCGAGTCAGTGAGAGAAGAAAAAGTCCGCTTCCTGAACTTGGAAAGATCTGCTGCTGCGGCAGAAAGTGTTCAGACCCAGATCTGAAGTGGTGCAAGCACCTGGTGGTGACGAAGATCAACTAACAGCACCAAAGCATGCATGAGTCTGGGTATTTTGTGAACGACGTGTCGGTTGGGTCGCGCCTGATCACTGCTGGATGCTGGCAGGTCGATCGAGTTGCATCTTCATGAAGGTGCTAGCTGCACTCGTGAAAGCAGCAGCAGCAGCGAAAACAAGCTGGCACCTCTGGCTCTCTTTTTCTGCCAATTACAACCCAGATCACAACTTTTATGCGCCAGCGATTGGATAGGTTTCTGATCATGCACAATTTCAGCGAATCAGCGCAGAACCTTCTGAGATGGGTTCACTTGCACAATGGCAAGCAAATGTGCAAAAACTGTGCACAGACTTGAAACTCCACCTGCATGTTCACCCTCAACTGCATTCGAAGCAAACTTGCAATCAGCAATTGCTCTCATGCAGCAAGAAAAGAATCCACAGTGTTCATGCAGCGGACATGACATCCCATGAACGCTTGCAAGCCCACCCACAATGAAGGAGCTGCAGCAGCTGCCCTCAATCCAGTCTATTGTGAGTGAGCTTCCCAAACTCCTACTGTAAAACATCAATCGCCTGTTCATATCAGACGGCGGCGGAGAGAGAAAGCGAGAATCCCAGCTGGCTGCTGAGCATGGTCATCACCCAGTTCTCCATGCTGATAGCGCTGCTTGCAGGAGTTTCGCACAAAGGTGTTCGGTGACTGGCAGATTTTTCCCACGTTAATGCTGGTGGCAACTGACTCTCATACAGCAACAAAAAAGTCTAAAATGTAGCTTGAATTTGTTGAGAGAAAAAGGCAGTGCGCGCATTCTGTGAACTAATGAAAACAGAGCCGACTTTGAGCTCAAAGCACTTGCCGCATCAAGAGTGAAAGCGGGTGACGAACTAAAAGTGACCAGATGTGCTCGCTCAGCACAGCTGGAAGAACGCAAACCATCCAGCTCAGCAGGATGGTCGAGCGAAAGCAAGCAGAAGAGCAGAAGAGCAGAAGAGCGCTCGCGGATGGATCCAAACATGTCTAGGATCCTGCTCACATCACGAGCAGCAGAGCAACGACTGCCACTTGAATGAATGACTGGCGCAAAACGTCGCACCACCACTTGCCTCTAAAGTGCACGCAGCAAGAGCATTGTTGCCTCAGAGCTCATCAATTCAATCAAGAGAGCTTTGCAAATGCAATTGTGCTGATGTATCTGCGAATCTGTCTCACCCGTTCGAGCCCATCGTTGCTGCTGCTGCTTGCGTTCACTAGGTTTCACTATGAAGAGGCTGCTGCTGTCGTGGTGTTGTTTTTTGGCTCACCACTGACGCAAGTGCTTGTTTCGTTCGTCTTGATAAAGGATCGCTTTGTAGAGGGTTTCGGCTTGAAAAAAGGGTGAGGAGAAAGGGGGAGTGCAGCCGTTTCCCATTCCCCCCTTTCTCTCCAGCATCTGTGAACCACTTTTGTGAACCACATTGCCTGCTAGAGTGAGTGAGCGAGCGAATGGGCTCATTTCCGAATCGACCTCAAGCGTGCAGAAGCCATCTGTCTCAGTCGTTTTATTTTCTATCAGGACAAGCAAGTATGGTCAACAGCAACGACGCGGCCAGGGAGTTCGTGGTCCTCAACCTGCACGCGAAGGCGCCGATGCGCACGTCCTCGGCGTCGACGACCGTGTCGGTGACGTCGTCGTCCGCGACGTCGTCGCCGCAGAAGAACTTTGACGAGATGAGTCGTCTCCGCAAGCTCGTGTCGCTGAGCTACTATTCGTCCAAGTTCAAGGGGTTGTTCCACCGCGAAGACCGCGACACGATCGTCTGCGAAGAGGACGAAGAGGCGTTCGGTCGTGACAACTTGCACGAGATCGTGGGCAGGGACGCGTTTTCGAGCCCGGCGGCGAGCTTTGTCAGCAACAGCGCGAAGGAAGGCAACCCGACGTACACGACGTGGGTGGACTCGTCGAGCTCGTCGAGCGTGGTGTTGATGTCGATGCGCACGCTCCCGACGACGCCGTCGAGCGAGGACGACGCATGCAGCGACTACGAGCCGAGCAAGGAACAGCGATGGTGCACGAACTGCGCCAAGTGCTTCCAGCGGAAACTGAGCCGCTACGACCAGTTTTGCGGGCTGGACTGCAAGACTGCGCACCGCTTCCGTTTGGTGGCGTGAAGCCAGCAGCCACTTTCAAGCGTGACGGAGTGAGAGAGAGAGAGAGAGAGTGAGTGAAACAAGAAGAGGCTTCCAGAGCAGTTGAAGCGAACCACAGAGACACTCGTGGTACAAGAACTGATCAAGATCGAGCGATCCATCCACCAGTCATCAGCTTCATGCGTCGTGCGATCCATGCAGAAAGAGGGATGAGAGAGCACTTTGCTCACTCGACGCTTCTTTGGAACCAGACGCTGACGTATCTTCCGTGAAACCCCCAGCAGCGGTTGTTGAAACCCCCAATATTTAGTGAACCTAATTAACACTGTACCAATACCACACCCATGTTTGAGCGCAGCATTTGCGCTCGTACGCTCATACAAACGCACGCGTCTTGCATTGGTTTCCATCATGACTTCTTGCGTCCTGTCTTGCTTCAAAAGTGCAGGTTTCGCGATCCTGATTTTCTGGAGTGAAGAAACTGAGACATGCCGTTTTGTTGCGGGTTCAGACACTAGATTGGCGCTCCAGCAGCATGGATAACGTCGCGCTGACTGCCTTGAGCACCAAGGCACTCGTCAGAGAACTCATAGCTCCGACTGGAGCCACTTTCTCTCATGGCTGCGACCAAGCAAGCAATGGGACGCTTGTTTCACGCGCGCAATGCGTCAGCATAGATGACAGTGCTTTGAGCCTAAAAGCTCCAAAAGTCCGTACTTTTCCAAATGTCTACTGTGCTCTACCTTATAAAACGATTCCCTCTAAACCTCATTTTGCACAATACTTCTGAAATCTAATATATCTCCTCTTAGCAGACACTCGGTGCCTTTGTATATTCGATCCTCTACAAAACATGCAATCAAACCACCCGTCTAAATCGATGTCGAGACGGAACACTCAATAGACAGAACTGGACTGGCATTCAGGATATCAGCTCAGACTGAAGTGACTGTGATTGTGCTTCTTGAGCTTCGAAGAAGAGAAAGCAGCAAGCAGGAGACAAAGCAAGGAGGGATCGCAAGTTGTCCATTTGCGCCGCCCCGGAGAAGAGCGAAAGAGAGAAAGAGACGCGAAGATGGTCGCCGCCAACAAGATCGTCGTGTGCGACAACGGCACGGGGGTGCGTGTGCTTTGCTGCTATTGCTCGCTGTCGACTGCATGACCCTCGCACGCTCACGCGTGGTTGAAAAGGGCTGCTTCATTTGTCTCTTTCTTGATGGGGCTGGTCTCCCTCGACGTCAACAGACGCACACCTAACTAACTCAACTCTATTATTCTACTATCTGCTGTGTGTGTATCTCTAACACGTATGCGTGCGAATGCAGTTTGTGAAAGTGGGGTTTGCTGCTGAGAACTTCCCGAAATGCATCTTCCCGTCGCTGGTGGGGCGTCCGATTCTGCGCGCCGAAGAAGCCGTGCAGAAAGATATTCTGCTCAAGGTATGACACGATGCACTACAGCCATACATCCCCGCGTTGTAATGCGCGCCTGTTCTCATCACGTGTCTTCCTGGTCTGCCTTGGTTCTTGTTATTGAATGATGTAGGACATAATGTTTGGTGACGAAGCCGCGGCCGTGCGATCGAACCTCGAGATCTCGTACCCCGTGGAGAACGGCATCGTGAAGAACTGGGACGACATGGAGAAGCTCTGGGACTACACGTTCAAGGAGCGTCTGGGCATCAACCCGGCGGACGGCCACCGCATCCTGTTGACGGAGCCCCCACTCAACCCGAAGCGCAACCGCGAGAAGCTCGTGGAGATGATGTTTGAGAAGTACGGCTTTGAAGGCACGAACATCACGACCCAGGCCATGCTCACGCTCTACGCGCAAGGTATTGTCACTGGCGTCGTGATCGACACGGGCGATGGCGTCACGCACGTCGTGCCAGTGTACGAAGGGTACGTGCCGCAGCACTTGATCTGCCGTCTGGACGTCGCGGGGCGTCACATCACACAGTACTTGATCAAGCTGCTGCTCTTGCGCGGGTACGCGTTCAACCGAACCGCGGACTTTGAGACTGTGCGTCAGATCAAGGAGAAGCTGTGCTACGTTGCGTTTGACCCGCAAGCCGAGCGCAAGCTCGCGAACGAGACGACCGTGCTCGAAGAATCCTACGAGCTCCCGGATGGACGCCAGATCCGCTTGGAGCGCGAGCGCTTTGAAGCCCCCGAGGCGCTTTTCAACCCGAGCTTGATCGACGTGGAAGGCGCCGGCTTGAGCGACATGGTGTTCGACATGTGCATGAAAGCAGACATCGATCTTCGCAGCGAGTTCTTCAAGAACGTCGTGCTCTCCGGTGGCTCGAGCATGTACCCTGGTCTCCCGAGTCGCCTCGAGAAGGACATCAAGGACCGCTACCTGAAGGACGTGCTGAAGGGCGACAAGTCTCGCCTGAGCAAGTTCCGCCTGCGCATCAACGATCCGCCTCGCCGCAAACACTTGGTGTTCTTGGGCGGCAGCGTCCTCGCCGATGTCATGAAGGACAATGACGATTTCTGGATATTGAAGAAGGACTACGACGAGCAAGGTCTGCGCTGCCTCGACAAGCTCAATGGGAAGCAGTAAGTTCAGTCCAGGTGGCGGGCGTGGATGGATCCACGACAGTCGTGCAAGCCAAAACATGAGAGAGAGAGAGAGAGAGAGAGAGTCAACTGCAGGAACTACTGCTGCATTCCGCCATAAAGAACGAGAGACAGAAATCGTCAATGCTGACTGTCTGAGTATCTTGATCTTGCTTTTCGCTCCCCTAAGTACGCAACCTCCCATTTTGGTCCTCCTGTTCGCACTTATGTTCTTCGACTGTTACTTTTCGTTTGTGGAAGTCTGCTGATGTTACTTTTGGTCTCCAACTTTGCTACCCTCTCGCTCGTTTGATGCGCATTCTTCGCACTTCTGCGATGAAGACGGAGGTGCACGTCGAGGAGATCGGGCGGCAGCGCTTCGCGGCGGCGCTGCCCAAGCTGCGCGCGCTCGTGCGCGGCTGCTCGTTCGTGGCGATCGACACGGAGATGGGCGGGCTCTCGCTGCAAGAGTACGTGTGTGTGTGTGATGTACTTATGTGCTGTGATATCCTCTTTGTGTGTGTGTGAATATGAATGAATGAATGCAATGTGTGTGGTTGCAGTTGCCGCCCGAGCATGATGGACTCGATCCAGGAGCGCTACGACCAGTTCCGCACGAACGCGCAGCAGTTCCCGCTCGTGCAGTTCGGTCTGAGCTGCTTCACGTGGGACGCGGACGCGCGGTGCTTCGACGTCGAGACGTACCAGTTCCCGATCTTCCCGCGCTTCGCCAAGATCGAGGCGAGCGAGCTGCCGGACCGCCGCTTCCTCATGCAGCCGCGGTGTCTGCAGTACATCCGCGACCACGGCTTCGACCTGAACACGTGGATCGACGACGGCGTGAGCTACTTGTCGCACACAGACCAGAAGCAGTTCAGCAGCTTGCTCGCGAAGTCTGCGCAGCCGGAAGTGCTGCGCAAGTTCGACCTGACGGTGCCGGCGATCATCACGGTCGACACGCACGAGTTCCTGCAGGACATGACCAAGAGGATCAAGAAGCGCTTTGTGTCGCACAAGTTCAGCAGCAAGAAGCACAGGCGCCGCGATGCCAAGAACCGTCGCCGCGGCAGCAACAGCAACGCCAGCAGCAGCAGTGGCAGCAGCAGCAGCAGAAGCGTTGTCCATGGTGAAGAAGAAGACACGTGTGATGGCGGTGGAGAAGACGATGATGGCGACATGGAGACTGAAGATGGCGGTGATGACGACGGTAGTACCGGTGGAAAGCCGAGCAGCTCCGCAACGGGCAGCGCTCCATCAGCTACAGCAGCAACTGCCTCTTCACCAGCAGAGCTGAGAGCTGCCAGGAGGTTTCTCGACACTGGCTTGGAGCACGACCACAAGGGCAAACTGCGCTCGGACTGGTCCAGTGCGGTCTTTCTCAGCGAACCGCTCGCGCCATTCCGGCGCCACGTGCTCGTGCAGCACCTGCAGAAGAGCTTCCCGAATGTCGCGGTGTTCGACTGCAAAGCGGACAATTGCGGGGAAGACGTGCAGCAGAACCCGTGGAAGCGGCGCGTGAGGCTCGTGGCGACCAACTCGGCAAAGGAGAAGCAGTGTCTGCTGGACGCCTACGAGCAGATCTCGCAGCAAGAGGTGCGTACCAAAGCAAGGAACAAGGGTGGGCTTGCTTGCGACTATGGTATGCAAGTGTACACTGAACCAAATAATGTGTTGCTTTTGAAAACTGTAAAGCTTCGAGAGCGCAATCTCGAGCTGGTTGGGTTCACGGAGCTGATGGATCTGCTCGTGAGCTCGAGGAAGCCGCTGGTCGGGCACAACTTGCTGCTCGATCTCATGCAGTGCTTTGAGAAGTTCCACCAGCCGCTGCCCTCGCGCTGCTCCGAGTTTCTCCATGAGATGAATGTGTGGATTGGCGGTGGTGAGCGCGGGTTTGAAAGTAGTGGTGCTGACGCTGGTGGCGATGTCAGCAATTCTCTCAAAGGAGGACGTGGAGGCATCTACGACACAAAGGAGATGGTCACGCACGCGATGGAAACCCTCGACATGTTTGCAAACAACCTGCAGCACAGCGCGTTGGAGACGGTCTTTGAAGCGCTCTCGAAGACGCCTTTCCACGGCGCTGACATCCGTATCAAAAGCCCGTCGAAGCGATCATCGAGCAGCGAGTCGAGGACATCTCCATCGTCCTCGCTGTCGTCACCATCGCTGCCACAACAAAAGCAGAAGCAGCATGTCCAGGCGCACCAAGCAGGCTACGATGCATACATGACGGGCTTTGTGTTCCTTCGCGTCTGCTGTGGACTCGGGATCCCGAACATGGCGATCGCGGGTCTTGGCGAGAGAGCGACGACGGAAGCCGATGGCAACAATAGGCTGGACGACCGGCTGCTGCGGTTCCGCAACGTGCTGCACGTGAGCCACTTCCTTCCCGCGCACACGCTTCGCATCCCGGGACCGTTTCCAGACGAGTCCGAGACGCCGTCGAGAGAGTGCTACTTGCGTCTCCATCTGGTGCGCACGGCGACGAGCGGGAACCTCAAGACGTTCCACATCAAGCAGTGCATTTGCTGGGCGTTGGACCTCAAGTCCCCCAAGCAAGTGCAGGTCTATTGGGAAGGTAAGCAGTGGGTGTACGTTGCTTTACCAACCCCGAAACTCGCGGAGAGACTGCTCCAGGTGCGAGAAGGCACGAGCGAGTGCGAAGGGTCCGCGAAGGACCCGATGCCGTCCATGGGCTGCGTCGACATCTACCGATGCGCCTCCGCGTCTCCACTGCCCACGCCGATGAGCGAGAGTCTCTGTTCTCTGGCATCATCGGCAGAGAGAGAGGCGGAGGATTTTGAGCTCGAAGCCGAGAAGAAGCAAGCGAAGCGGAGAAAGTAGGCAGACAAGTGCCAGGAGCTTCGCGCGCGCCGTGACTCTCTCACAGCCTCAGAAGAAGCAGAAAAAGCGCTTTCTCGTTGTGCATCTAAAGCCGATTTCAAAGAAGAAAAAAGCTTCTCCGCTGTCGTGAGAGAGAGAGAGAGTAGTCAGCTGCTGGCGAAGGGAGGGCATCGCGAAATGGTTGACACTCTTAACAAAACAATCTTCATGGGAGTGAATTCGAGATGCAGAAATGCTGGCGATGTGGTGGGGTATCTTTCCTGCAAGTTGACCCACACCAGCATCCTCTTTCACGCAAAAGCAACCGAGTGAAGTCTCGAGTCAACTTCACAGCTCCATCCATGCGCAGAAAGCAAAACACAACAAGCACGCTCTTTGAAAATGTAAAAGATGTGTTCATTGTCTCTAACAGCAGTCAACAGCAAACCACTCAGCCCAAGCATAGCTGATGCGATTGCTGCGGCTGCTGCTAGTATAGATAGATATATAGGGGGAAACACGCCACGAACTAACCACAAATCACTAAATGCGCTCTCGCTCTCTCGCTCTCTCTCTCTACATGCTCAAGGCGCTCATCTGGCACGACACCTCGAGGAACATGACGTCCGACGCGGCCGCCGCCTCCTTCTCCTCCATGGCAGGCGAGAACGCGCTCAGCGGGTACAGGAACGACACCGACTGGTCGTTCGAGAGCGGGCTCGTCTTCGCGGCGCCAGCGCCAGCGCCAGAAGCCTGCGCTGTCGCCAGCGGATTCGAGAAAATGCTCCCGTTCTCCATGCTCTTGCGGATGCTGCTCATGTCCGCCACCGATCGGCTCGTGACCTCGTTCTTGCCGTCCACGACCGTGAGCAGCACCTGGTTCTTCTCGTGCCACAGAGTCGTGAGCTTCTCAAACAGGCGAGACGTGATCGACTGCTGCTGCGGGTGCTCCTTCAGCTTGCTCGTCTCATTCTTCTCCGCCAGGTGCACCTCTGAGAGGAAGAGCTCATCCTCCTTCACGCTCTCGTCGTCATTGTCGTCGACGTCACTCTGGCCGAAGTCGTCGGCGTCGTCGCCAAACCAGTTCGTGTCCGCGAGCGCAGGCGCGAACGGATCGTCAACCGGGTACACAAACTCGTCGATGAGATCCGTCTCGAAGCCGCTCAGCCCAAGGCAGTCGTCGATCTGCGCCGGCGAGTCGCACGTGCCGGACGAGTCCGTAATGTCCGACGCAGCCGAAGGCGACGATGCGACCGCACCCGCTGCCACGACCACGTCCGCCTCTTCTTCTTCGTCCTCAGCGTCGGTGGTCGCATCCGCAGCGGCGGAAGCAGCGGTTGACTGCGTCCACGACGCGATGTCGCGGAAGTCCTTCCACGAAGACTTCTCGAGCGACGACATGATCTTCGACGCAATGTTCATCTGCGAGAACTCCTTCGGCGGGTTCGCGTTAAAGAACGACGAGTAGTTGCTCCCGCTCTGCACGTCAAAGAAGAACGGAGAGTTCCCAAAGAACGTCGCCGAGAACATCATGCCCATCACCATCACGAGGTTCTTCTTCGCCGCGTGGATCTCGTGGTGCTGCTGCGGAACCTCCTGCTGGTCGCCGCCCATCGCAGTGTACGCCGCGAACGGGTGGTCGAAGTCGCGCAGCAAGTCGTCCGCAGCGACATCCGCCATCTCCGTATCTTCCAAGTTGCTAAAGCAGTAGTCCCAGTTGTCCTTCGCCGCAGTAGTAGGACTCGCAGTCGCTTCAAAAGCCGACGCAACGTCCACAATCGGCTCCGTCTTGATCACCACGTCGTCTTCGACCTGGACCACAGCAGCAGATGGAACCGCCGCTACCGTAATTGGAGCAACCGAAGCAGCAGCAGCAGCTGGCTGCGTCTGGGACTGGAGCTTCTGCTTCAGCAGGAGCTGCTCGTTCGCAAAGGCGTCCAGCTTCTCCTGCAGCGCCTTCAGCTCGCGCTCCTTCTCCATCAACTGATCCTCCAACTGACCCACGTACGCTTTCTTGCGCTCGCGGTGCAGCTGCGCCGACATGCGGTTGCGAATGAGGCGGCGCTTCTTCTTGGCTTCCTTCGAGTCCGGGTCCAAACTCTCCAGCTGCAGCTCCATCTGGCGCAAGCGCTCTTCGCCCAACGCGTCAATCTCCGACCCAAAGAGCATCGATCCGCAGCTCAGGAACGAGTTGGACGAAGACGACGACGACGATGGCGAGCTCGTCGCGCTCTTCTTCGCCGACTTGGCGTCCGGCTCCACGCACGACGACACGCTCGCCGACGTGGTCTTGCCAGTCTTCATCTTCTTCGACTTCTCCACCGGCACCGTGGCGGTCTCGCTCGCGGTCATGTCCACCACGGAGCTAGGCGAGGACGCAGCCGAGGACGTCGTCGGGGCTTCGCCATCCACCGCACCAGACGCCGACATGGTCTTGCGCTTCGTCTCGCGACGCGCATTCACGACGTCGCGTCTGGCGGCGCGCTGCGCCTTGCCGGCGTCCACCGAGAGGACATTCGTGGCCGCGACAGACGACGACGCCGTTGACTCCGACATCTCGACCTTGATCATGCGCTGCTTCTCCATCGCGAGCAGCGACGCGTCCGCAGTCACGCAGGCCGTCGGCGGCACCTGGATCTGGTCCACGGGACGCACCTCCGTCTTCACGGTGGTGGCGGTGGGGGTCGCGCCGCTGTGCTGCACGTTCGCGTTGTGCGCGGTCTGCAAGATGCTTCGTAGGAAATCCGTCATGCTTGTGGTGTGTTTGTTGTCTTCTATGTGTGTGTGTGTGTGTTGGGGGGAAGGCTTGTGTGGGGCAAATAAGAGGAATGCTTGTTTGCGTGCTTGTGTTGCTTGCTGATGCACGCGCCGATCTGAACAAATCGAGAGAGACATGTGCGTTTCGGTCGTTAGTGATCGGCATCGCACCAGGCGCTACTGCGCCTCATTGTCATCACTCACACGCTTCCGCTCTCTTCTCTTCTCTCTCTCTTACCTTTTTGCCGAATGTCGCGACTGTGTGGATGCTCGCTTGTTTGCTTGTTTGCGTGCTTGCTTATGGATATGGATTTTTGGCTCGGAAGAGAGGGAATCGAAAGTGATTTGCGATTTGAGCTACTGCGTCGCTCGCCCACAACAACACAACAGATAACCCTACTCGCTTGCTCTCGAACGAGGGTAGGGGAGATCTCCATTCTTGTGCTTCAAACGATCGAAGCATACTGAAAGCAAGACAAACCAAGCGAGTCTGTTTGATGCATTTTCCAAAACTTGAGCTAACCACCTCACTTACTCATTCCAAGCTTAATAATCGCACATCTCGAAAAAGGGGAAGTCTGAAAATCCAGAAAAATCAGGAAAAGCTGTCTTTTGCTGACTTTTGAAAGGACCCAAATGCTTTTGTGGAAAGATATGGGTCAAGCTGGCGCGTGGGTTTTGCAGATCTTTTCAAAGCGTCGTTTGTGGAAACCTGGAGTGAACTTGGACACTTTTGGCTGCAGGTTTGGCCGAGATCTCTGAAGAGGCAGTCACTTTGCCGGCTGCTCACCAACGTTCTCGAAGGCGTTCGCTGCTCTTGAGTTCTTCAGCTTCCTCGTGGCTCCCTCTGTGCTACACAAGAGTTTTCTGGACCGTCATTGACCGAGTTGCTGCGAGCGGAGTGATGGTGTCAGCGCTTTGATACCGTATGCAAGAAAGGGTTCCAACGATTTGTGTTGGTTTCAGTATGGAGTCGTGGCGGATCTGAGCCACATGTCGTGCGATCGTGTTTTGGTCTGGGCTTCTGTGCTGGTGCGTTCCCATTGGCGCATCCAAGTAGACGGATGGCCAAGTCGTGCACGTCAGTGGCGCAGAGCAGGAGAAGCTTGACTGAAGGTGCTTCTCCTCCCTCGACCTGCTGCCATCTTCAAGTGAAGACCTGGCAAACAAGAAAGCAACCTGGGTTCAAAATTTCCTAGCAGTTTTTTCAGAATGGGAGTCGCTGATCTGAAAGCGCCAACCCGAAATTTGTCGATGCGAGCAGCATCCGTTGCGCACAGATGCTCCATCCTGTCTTGCCCCTCCCAGTCGCACTTTTTCTGAGCTTCTGACAGAGAATGACAGCAGATACGTGTTGAAGTCTGACGCTCTCTTGATGTCCTATTCCAGCAGCAGTCTGGTCGATTGACTGGCGCGGAGAGTCTGCTTCTCGACTCGACTCGATGAGGCGATCTGATTCTTGGTCAGAACAGACTCACTCGCATTCGAAAATTCAAATAAAATGTACGCACTCCTCCTTGAAGTGTCGCCTCGCTTCGCAAGCGCATCGATCTCCTGATGGAACTTGGCGAGTACTTTTTGCTTCTCTTTCGCAAAGAGTTGCGAGGTTGAGGCGAGTGCCGAGACGCGTGCTTTCTCAGCTTGTCTGATTTCCGTTCTCGAGAGAAACGAGCGTTAGGATGAATGAATCAGAGCGTGGATCCAGGGCATCTCCGTCGAAACTCCCAGCGAAACTCCACTTGCTGTCACCTTACGTCAGTTCTATGCTTGCCATCTGGAGTGTTTGGGATCAGATCAAGTCAGCAAGGTGAAAACGAAATGCCAGCCAGATCTCCACACATCTGAGCAAACGGCGCGGAATGACTTCGCACCTGAGCAAGCGCTTCCAGTTTCTTTTCTGCTTTTTCGCTGATGCTTTCGTTTGCCTGGTTTTGGAGTGAAGCCACAAAACTGAGCACTGGTGGCATTCAACTCATGTGTCGAGTGTGTGCTCATCCAGCTGTCGAACGATCTCCCCTTTTCTAGCTGCAGAAGGTAATGCCACGTTAGCGATGGCATTTGAAGCAGCCCACCTCCCTACGTCGGCTGCACCTGGCGAACCTGACATCCCATCGCCGTTACTTGCAACTCCTTACCTTCCACCATCGCTTCGATTTCCTTCCGCATCGCACGCGCGCGAGCATTCACCTCACTCGAGCCAGCAGAGGCACTTGCCTGACGCTTCTCGTGCAGCACAAGAGGGGTCCGAAGAATCGACTGCGGCTCCTGCTTTCCCATTCGAACAGCTGCGCCGTGGACGCCTACGACATTACTCGCGTCCATGCTTCCCTCCGGAGTGAACAGCGCGCTCTTCGCAGTTTTCTGGAGTTTCGCAGAAGCAGCTTTCGTCCCACAGGGCTGTGCTGTTCTGTTGTCCAACCTACATGCCCGTACACACCAAGACCGCATCTAGTCCATCAGCTAACCGCGCATCGTCACGCTGAGATTCATGCTCTCTCTCTCTCTTCCTCACACACTCACTCACTCATCGACCACTTACTGGCAGCTCCTTGCTATCTGCAGAATGGCCGTCTAGAGCGCTGCCTGCTTCGCCAGTCGGCATACGCGCTGGTGTGCTTGAGCGGGAATGCGGGAATGCGCAGTGCTCGCCTGCATCGATCGTCGATCTGCAAAAGGAAAGGGAAACCTGCAACTTGAAGTTTCCCTCGGGTGGCCCACCTTATTGATTCCGCTCACTGGATTCTCAGCCTAGACTAATGTGACTGAATATTCGAAGCCCCGTTTTGCGTGGCAGACATCATATGCGGGACTTTTGTGGGTGTTGAGGTGGCGGAATGCAACAGGGTGACGCTCTCTCAGACAGACTCGCCAACATAACGAGCGAGGGAGCCGCGTGAGCCTGAAGGCGAAGGTGTCCACTCAGGAAGGGATCAGCTGAAGCGCCGCCGTCACTTGCGCACATATAGAGAAGCTGCTGCTGTCGAGAACGCACCGCCAGCTCTTTGTTGCTGCCGCCCTCGTTGCAATAGAAGAAGAGCCTTTTGGCGTGAGCAGAGCGCGCCGCGGGTTTCTGCAGCCAGTGAGATTGGTTGCCAAGGGGAGATCAACTCGCCGCGAGCGAGTGAAGATGGAGCCAAACGGAGCTGCTGCGGCGAGTGAGGACACTGTACGTACGCCTTAATGTCGTAGAACTAGTGTCGTGCTAGATGGACGCTGGTATTGAGGGGAAATCCATGAGAACGGAATATTGTAGGTCCGAACGAAAGAGAAAGAAGGGGAATGCGTGTGTGCGCGCATACTAACATGAGGTTGTTACCTCGTGTCTGCACTACGTACAGCCGAGCCCGTCGTCGTCGTCGAACCCGTTCCGCAATGCGCTGCACAAGTTTGCCAAGAAGAAAGAGAAGAGCCACCTGGGCAGCAGTGCGACCTCTGGGTTCTTCTCCCGCGCGTCGAAGGGGAAAGGCAAGCAGGAGCTCCCGCTGCCAGGCTCTGTGAAGCAAGTTAGCGCGGGTCAACTGCCTCCAGTGTGGGTGACGCCAGCGCCTGCACCTCCGAGGTACGTCCTCGTCCGTATGCTATTAGTGATGCAAATGTGAAAGTTGCATAGCTAACAATTGTGTGCTTGTGTCGAGCAGAAAGATGTCGTCGCCAACGAACGCTGTGTCGAAATCTCCAAAGGCGGGGCTAAGGTCGACCAGCAGCGAGCATGAGGATGATGAGCTCTCCAAGTCGCTGGACCACTCGCACACGAAGAAAGGAGGCTCGGATCAACCGAAATCAACCCCAGCAGTGAACAGCTCGTCAACGCGTCCTGCGTCTCGAAATGCGGCTGGGAACCACCGCAGCGAGCAATTCCATCAAATGCTCAAGAACGACGTCGTGGACTTGGATAAGCTGCGAGAGTTGAGCTGGGGTGGGATCCCTGTCCACCACCGCCCTACTGCGTGGCGACTACTTCTGGTGCGCGTGCCTGCCTGCTTAGATATTGTCGATAGCTAGCTACGTGGAAAGCTAACGAATCGCTGTTATTCCGATTGTTGCGATACTGCAGGGGTACATGCCTTCAAAGCAGGATCGAAGAGAGCCAATGCTGGAGCGAAAGCGCCAAGAATATGTGGAATTGCTCCAGCAATACTACTACATCCCAGATACAGACCGCGGTGCAAAAGAGCAAACCACTCTTCGTCAAATCCTCGTCGACATTCCGCGTACAAATGCAGATGTGAAGCTGTTCAAAGAAGAACGCATACACCAGGTGCGCCTTCGCATGTTCGCATGCTGTGAGGTTGCGAAGCTTGTCAGCACGGCGACTGACGTATTGCTTCATTTGCTGCTCTTGCGTTAGTTGATGGAGCGCGTGCTATACACGTGGGCAATTCGGCATCCCGCGAGCGGATACGTGCAGGGCATCAACGACTTGCTGACCCCTTTCCTGGTGGTGTTTCTCTCTGCCTACGTTGGTACGTGAAAGCTGGTGGTTCGTTGTTGCTAACTGTTATTGGATTGCTCATATTTCGGTGACTCCAATTGTCGTCGACAGATGAGCCGCAGATTTGCGATCTATCCGTGGTGTCGGATGAAGCGCTGCAGATTGTCGAGGCGGATAGCTATTGGTGCTTGACGAAGCTGTTGGACGGCATCCAGGACCACTACACATTCGCCCAGCCGGGACTTCAGCGAATGGTGCAGCGCATGGAGGAGCTGGTGCATCGCTGCGATGGCGATCTATTTAAGCACATTGTCGAGCGCGAGGGTGTGCAGTTCGTGCAATTCGCGTTCCGCTGGATGAACTGTCTTCTGATGCGCGAAGTGCCGCTGAACGCGATCATCCGGCTCTGGGACACGTACCTCTGCGAAGACAACGGGTTCGAGAGCTTCCACGTGTACGTGTGCGCTGCGATCTTGATGACATTTGGCGAGAAGCTGAAGACGCTGGAGTTCCAGGAGCTCGTGCTGTTTCTGCAGCACTTGCCGACAAAAGACTGGGTCGAAGACGAGATCGACCCGCTGCTCTCGCGCGCGTTCATCCTCCAGACGTATTTTGCAGATTCCCCCAGTCATTTGAGTTAGAGACAGCGCTGTTGCTAGGATGAATGAAGGTGGACGGATGCGAGAGTAACAATGGTGGCGAGGGATACTGACAGAT
This sequence comes from Globisporangium recalcitrans, assembly GCA_023333815.1. Taxonomy (NCBI): domain Eukaryota; phylum Oomycota; class Peronosporomycetes; order Pythiales; family Pythiaceae; genus Globisporangium; species Globisporangium recalcitrans. The sequence goes on from JAASFO010000176.1 coordinate 32,247, forward strand.
CAAGAATGCCATTCAAGATTTCATGTCATGTCGTGTTCGCTAGCCGGCCACTTTCGTGCAAGGAAAGCAAAAGAATGCTGATATGAACTTCTATGCACTGCAGGAATGCGTGCGTGAAGATGGAGATCGGTCGTGTCGAGTTTCTCTGAGTGAGTCTTGCCAATTGCGGTTCATTTCCGGCAATTCAGCAGTGCTTCCTAACTTTGTTGCGTGGTGTGTGGTGTGTGGGTGCCGAATGAGAAATGCAGGTGACGTCTGCTTTGTAGATGAGGAACTCCGAGTGCGCGTGCGTTACGAACGAACCAGAGCAGGAGGGACCAAGTGAATCAAGTGTACCATTGTCGCTTCATTCTGAGAGCACACGTTTTCTCTCATTCTCTCTTTCTTATACAGGAGCGAGAGAGAGACGCTTTGTGTCGACAACACACACTTCTACCTACACCATGGAGCCCGCGTCTGCGGCGAACGCGCTCGTCTGCTGCTGCTGCAAAGGCAGAGATGGATGGTGCATCTCCACGAGCAGCTTGTAGAGCCCGCCGCCCGCCACACCGCCCACCAGCGGCGCCACCAGCGGGATCCAAAAGTAGTAGTCGCGCGTCGTGAACACCTTGGAGCCCCAGCCCGCCAGACTCGTGAACAGCCGAGGACCAAAGTCCCGCGCAGGGTTGATCGCGTACCCCGTGTTCATGCCGAACGCCATGCCGATCGCCATGATGAGCAGCGCGAACGAGATCGGCGCGCCGAACGCGCTCGCCGGACGGTTGCGCTTGTCCGTGATGGCGTACACGCCGAGCACGAGGAAGGCGGTGCCGAGGAACTCGGTGTAGAACGCCGTCAGGTTCGAGATGTGCGACTTGGGGTACGTCGAGAAGTGCGCCTGCGACGTCAGCCGGTGCGGGTCCACGAGGTTGAGCGTCTGGTAGTCGAGGCAGTAGATCACGAACGCGCCGCAGAACGCACCGAGCAGCTGCGCAAGAAAGTAGCCCGGCACTTTGCGCCACGCCAGCTTGCCGTACACCGCGTTCGCGAACGTCACGGACGGGTTCAGGTGCGCGCCGCTGATCCCCTCGGACGCGTGCACGCCCAGCATCACGGCGATCCCCCAGCAGATGTTGATGCTCAGCCACGTGCCGTTGGCGTCGTTCGAGAGACCCACCTGGTTGTTCACGCCCATGCCGAAGCAGATCATGATGAGCGTCCCCAGGAACTCGGCCATGCACTCGCGCAGGTGCACGCTCTGGACCACGAACTTGCTGTTGTTGTTGTGGTTGTGGGGACTGGAAGCCAACGGGAGGGTTCGAGGCGTCTCGGGTACACCCACGTA
>JAASFO010000177.1:0-33567 GCA_023333815.1 Globisporangium recalcitrans
ATCGTCGACTCGCGCAGACATTTGTGGACAAACCCAAATCAAAGGATATGGAGGAAATTTGTGATCTCTCTCCTCAAGTGATGATCTTTCGTGCATTTTTGTCACCTGGTCAGCGTAAACGCTGCTTGGAAACCAGCTGGTGCGCGCGAATGTCCATACAGTACCCACGAGCGTCAGGCGATCATCAAACAGCATCGAAAGACATGTGTCCCGACTCATTAGCATTGTTCGTGGTACAGACAGCACTGGAAAGTAGGCGTTGTATGGTTGTGCAGCTCCTTCTTGGGATAAAATGTGCACTCTTGCACAGTATTCAGCACAACCCCGTGCTCATCAACGAGCTCTCACTCTCTCACCCTCTCTACCCGTCTCAAACGATATTGACACTCAACAGGACGGTTGCTCTCTCCAGCGAGTCGACCATGTGTTGCTGCTGTCTCGGCGTCCTACCTTCCCACTGTACGGAGCTGCAGCAGCCGCCCGGTCGTCTCCCTCACCCCTCACTCGCCCACTTGGTCCTCAGTCTCATTCTCCAATTCGCCTGCACCTGGCAACAAGCGTCCTCCGCCTCCAGTTAGCTGCACCACAAGCCAGTAGTGCCTAGTATCCCACCCTTACCTACATTCCATCATGCAGCTTCTTCGCGTTGGTCTCTTGACGATCGCCGCGGTGCTGGTGCAGACCATCTCGGCCAACATCGCGGGCACGGCTCCCGGACTCGCCGCGGGCACCACCGGCGGCGGCAGCACCCCGCCAGTGTACCCGACCACGATCGCGCAGCTCAAGTCGTACCTCTCGGACAGCCAGCCGCGCGTGATCATCCTGAACAAGTCGTTCGACTTCCGCGGCTCGGAAGGCACGAAGACCGAGACCGGCTGCCGTCCGCTCTCGAACCGCCAGTGCCTCGCCAAGAACAACGGGCACAAGGGTCAGGACGTGATCCTCCAGAGCGGCGGCATGGCCAACACCGGCGGCTGCATCGACGGCCAGGCGGTCACGGTCACGTACGACATCGCCGGCACCAAGAACCCGCTCATCATCAACAACAACAAGACGCTGCGCGGTGAGGGTCTCAAGGGAGTGATTATCGGCAAGGGTCTCTGGATCCAGGGCAACAACGTCATCGTGCAGAACATCCACATCACGAACCTGAACCCGCACCTGATCTGGGGCGGTGACGCGCTCTACCTCCAGGGAACCAGCACCGGCGCCACCCAGGAGCGCGTCTGGATCGACCACGTCAAGGTCTCGCTCGTCGGCCGCCAGATGATGACCACGAACGCCGCCAGCTGCAAGAGCCTGACCATCAGCAACTCCGAGTTCGACGGCGTGACGCCGTACTCGGCCACGTGCGACGGCCGCCACTACTGGGTGTTCATCATCGAGGGCTCGGCCACGCGCTTCAACCTGATCAACAACTACATCCACCACACGTCCGGCCGCTCGCCAAAGTTCGGCGGACTCACGGGCGTCAAGACCGACGTCGTCGCGCACGCGGTCAACAACTACTGGTACTCCAACTCGGGTTTCTCCTTCGAGGTGCAGGGCGGCGCGTACGTGCTCATGGAGGGCAACTACTTCCAGGACACGACCGACCCGAACCTGCGCGACGCCAAGACCACGGGCTCCGTCCTCGTGCCGACCGCCAACACGCAGGCGCTCTGCACCCAGTACCTGAGTCGCGCGTGCGTGGCCAACACGCTCGTCAACACTGGCGCGCTCGTGAGCAGCAAGGACAGCACGGCCGCTGCGCGCATGAAGGGGGTCGCGGTGTACAAGGCTGCCGCGCCAAAGAAGCACACGCTCAGCACCGTCAACTTTGGCGTCGGCAACTTGTAAGAAGACAGAGTGCCAAGCGTCCTGTCTCGCGTGATTGGTGTAGGTATTGTCCTCCCTTTTGTCTCGCGTTGCTGTCGTCGTGAAGTATCCGCAGCAGCACAGTTTTGGCATCCTATGGATATACAGACCCGTTAGAAAAGCACTCGCAATGGTCTCGAAATGGCTACATTTCACTAGACGCGATAGGAAACGAAACATGAATGTCTAAGTGTTGGTTACAAATGTATCTGGAGAGCGTTCAGTCAGCAAATTGAACGTTTCGGAGTGAGAGGAGGTTTGTGTGCTCGATCTGTCAGTTTGGCAAAGCACCATTGACAGTGAAAAGAAAAAGGCAAACGAGCAAGTGAAAGCGCGATACAAGCAAGCACATACACACGATAGCCTAGATGCAGACATCGCTATCTGGTAGCAGCGCGCGCCGCTCTTTTGGTTGAGGGCATACCCCAAAGTTCCAGAATGCACTCAAGTAAGCTCCATTTGCAGCCTTTTCAGGTTATTGTGGCATCAGTACAGTCGACGGTCGTCTCGCGCAATGTGTGTGGGGTGCGGGAGCAAGTGCAGTTACATGTTGGATTGGATTGCCATGTGACTTTTTCGTGATTTGAATTCGGAAGCCACTCGAGGGATCTGAATGACCGAAAGACCGACAACTTCTAGAGGGGAAACGAGTTGGCAACGGGATCTGGCGAAGAGTGACGCCTCCGACTGCTGTGCATCCAAACTCTCTCTCTCTCTCTGAGCGGTTTCGATGAAGCCAAGTGAATGCGATGAGAGCGACACCAGTCAAAAAATGACCCATCAGTACTCTCTAAATATGCCTCTTGGTGTTGGCGGCATTTGACGAGTATTAGGAGCTCAAGCGAATCGAGGTCTGATGCTCGCTCTGTCTGGAGTCCAGACGATCCTCTTTCTGGCTCAGTTGTCCGTCTTCGAGCTGCTGTGTCCGATAGAGGGGGACTTTCAGATGAGTGAGAGGCAAGAAGGCATCGGAGCGATGAAGTGCGCGCTGACTGCGCAAGAAAGCCGACTGGTCGATCTCTGAACAGCGGCGAACCGCGTGGACGACGCAAATCTAGGGAGTCGCACGACCGGCGCCATTCTGATACTTACAACCAACATCCCAAGGTACCTCCTGTCCGTTGTGGCGATCCAGCGAGGCAGGTTCCGGTGGAGGAGCAAGAAGATCTGCTGAGGAACTTACCTCAGAGCGGGATGGATCTTCAGTCTCCCCGGAAAGCGCGGCTGCGGGGTCTCCTGCGGCAGCGAGGCTGCGATGTGAGGTCTGGTGTTTTGGCGGTAGGACGAAGACGGACGAGTCCGGGTGACTCTGGATCGGTGCCGAGTCTTAATTGGTTGAAGGCACAACAAATAGACGAGTTGCTATTTCTTGGCGATGGACAGACACGCTGTGCACGACCATCCGAAGCGACATCGCTGTTGAGATGGATCAAGTACGTACCGATATGGACATACTACCAAGTGCTCTCTGATAGAAACACGAGCACAGAGAGAGACAGAGACAGAGAGAGACAGAGAGCTCGGTATCCGCCAGCATCAGTGTGAATCGCTCGCTGTCCGTTGTCTTCACAATCCACTTGCAGTGCTTTTGACAAGAACGAGTGAGATGCATGCTTGTCTTGTGGAATACTGAAAATCAAGCAGACCTGAGCGGTGGAGCAAAGGCGCTGAGCTCATCTTCTGGCTTGCTGGTTCCTGATCGCGTACCAAACAGTAGAGTCTCAGCTGCCACGAGCCACAGACATCGTCGTCCATCGAACCCAGACTGCTCCTGATGAGACTTGAACCCAAAAAAGTGGCATGGCTACATTTTCTTGATCCTGAGAGTGAGAGTGTATGTCAAGATGAGGTGGTCCACGTCTTTTTGTTTCGAGATATACCCTATCAAGCTCTCTCAAGTCCTTCATCCAAAAGGACGCCGAAAGCAACCAGGCATCAATCGATCCAACCAAGGCAGATAGATGAGCGCTCGAGCGCGGTCGTACCAGCGCGTGCCGCAAGCCGAAGCGGGAGCGATCAGCACCTCGTCAGGGGCGCCTTCCACACCCAGCTCTGAGGTCAGCGCGCACGTCGGCAGCTTCCACGATGACGACGACGACGACGATGGGGACGACAACAACAGCTCCTTCAACTCGAACGACGACGCGGACGACGACGACGACGAGCTGCTCAAGAAGAAGAGCAGGAAGAAGAAACAGAAGCTGCGCTCGCAGCAGGCGACCGACTGGAGCACCAAGCTGCACGCGCTTATCTGGATCGTCGCGGCCTCGTGCGTCGCCTACGCGATCGATTTCTTCAACGTGATCTTCTCCGACCCGCGCATCAAAAGGTCGGTCTCCAATTCAAATGGACACAGCGTCTTGTGTATCGCATGTGTCGAGTGGAGCTGCGAGCTTATGCTGCTGTCTTTGTTTGTGTATGCCTACGTGCATCTAGGGGCTATTTCCGCATCGGGCTGGTCTGTGCGGGCATCAACGTCTGCATCACAGCGTACCTGGCGATCTATCTGCCGTACATCAAACGCATCCACCTCGAGTGGAGCGTCTACTGTCCGCGCATGATCCCGACCGCGACGGTGGTGGGCGTCATCGCGACGCTCGCGTTCATCCTGGCGTTCTGGCCGGTCTGGGGACTCTTCACGCCCGGACTGCTCGCGCTCTTCTTCATCGGCTCGCTCATGACCGCGCACTTCCTGCCGTCCATATAAGCGACCGCCATTGCCGTTGACACGATTGTGGTGCAGAAGCTGCAGTGCGCTATTCCATACCATAATGCTTCATCAGTGAAAGCACAAAAAGACACAGATAAAGATACAAAACTGCTGCGCCGCCCACGTGCTCCTCATTAAATAAAACATGAAAAAAAGACACGAAATAATCCCCATGCATCGTCTTTTGCTTCTTTTACGGCAAGATCCTTGACGTGTGGCACTCGTGACACACGATCCGGACCGCGTCGTAGGGCTCGAAAGAAGCGTCAAATGCTTGTGCTTTTTCAAAACTCGGGTCCGCGTAACACCATTCTCTGCAACCACACGAGCAAGCATGGAAAATACCAGTTAGAAAGGCTCGCCAGGCAACTGCGGCAGTGTCTGGGGAAGAGCGCACGCACCGATGCGCCATGAACGCGGTCGCGATGATCTCCTGGAAGTCTTCGAGCACGCCGTGGAGAGGCTCCTGCTTGGTCTGGAAGGAGAAGCCGCAGGTGCACGAGATGGTAGGAAACGACCCAGCGGATGTCGACGTCTCTTTCACAGATCCAATCTTGCAGATCGGGCACAGCACGTGCACGCCTACAAGTGTCAAGCAGTAGCAATAAAGGGGTCGCGTGTGAGTGAAGAGTTGCGCGCAGAGCAAGAATTCTTCCACACACAAAGCACGCGCACCGTTTCCGTTCATGGTCTCAACATTGTCAAAGTCGTCGTCAAAGAAAATGTCCGGGTCATCCAGGTCCATGCCTGCGAGCATCGCCTCCAGCGACGCTTCTTCAAACTCGACCATCTGCTCCACGAGCTGCTCTTCTTCCTCTCCTCCGTCGTACATCTCCGCGAGCAGCTCGTCTTCGAGCGCGTGCACGATCTCCAGGTAGTCGTCTTCCGACAGCTTGCCCACGGTCACGAGCTCCTCGATCGACGCGTACAGGCTCGCGTCGCTGCCTTCAGGGTTCTCCTCCTCGCGCTCTCCAGTGAAAGCGCTGCTCATCATCGCCTCGTCTTCTTCGCTCTGCAGGTCAAAGACCGGGTGACGCGCGCCAATGGGGCGTCGCCACTGCTGCTGCGGTTGCTGCGTCATCCTCTGCCGCGCATCAAGCACATTACTCGCCTCAACGGACACCACCTCTCGCTGCTCTTCGTGGTACACCAGACGCTTCATCTCGTCCGCGATCGAGCGCGTCGCGTCTGGCGACCGCAGTTTCGCCAGCAGCAGGTGGCGGTCCTGACGCAGGCGCTGCATGCAGCGCTGCTTGAGCTGGTCCTTCCACACGGGCGGCGACAGCGACGTGCGGAACGCACCCTTGAGCTTCTCGTGGCGGTCTCGGAGCGTCATGATGTGTGTGGCTGCTGTTTCCCTTCTCCTTCTTTTGCGAATGACGCTTGTTTGTTTGTTTGGCGTTTTGAAAATGGGAAAGGAGGAGCATAGTGGAAGCAAGTGAAATGCGTTTTGGCGCGCGACAGCAAAAGGAGGACAAGAAAGCGCGCGATGCAGAAACACATGCAGGTGAGTTGCGTGTCGCACGAGTGTCGACCGACATCAGAACCCCATGTTCCTCTCACACAACATTCGCGCGACATCGGTAGACTCTCGAAAGCACTGGTAATTGAACTGGTTCGAGAAGTCTATATTCACAGTAAACAGAAAGAGTGGCAGCATTTCGGAAACTGCATGCAATATTGCAATATTGACTTTGTCGACACTGCTTCTCACAAACACAGCTGGTCGTCAAATATTGATACGAAGTTGCATAGACAGAGTATGCATCTAGAGGGCAATGACTAAACCCAATTGCAAACACTTGGAAGCTAACATTTAGTCGAGTTAACTTCATATTCTCTATCGGATACTGTATTTCATATTCTCAGACATGAAAGATTGGATTTGAAACCGCACGAAATAAATAACTTGCGCGTGAGCAATCGCTCGCACAAGTTGAGGCAAGCAAGCAGGAACGAAGGCTGAAGGCTCAAGACACGAACGAGCGAAAAGCGTCCGACCATCAGACGCACTTTCCCCCCTGTGACCTGTGCCCCCTCCTCTGTCTCTGCGTGCGTGTTGTCTCTCTATCCGGATCCCCCTCGCGTCTCTCTCTATAGAGCGTCTGTGCGTGGGTGGCGAGCGACAAGCAGACGAGTGATCCATTCATCGAACGATGACCCGACGCGGCAATAAAGGGACGGTCACGCACGTGCACCGCGTGCCGACTGGACATGGCAGCGGGAGCGGCGCGGGCGGCGTCGGCGTCGGCTTCCCCGAGTCCGCCAAGGAGAAGGAAGTGCTCATGCGCAAACACCGCTTTTTGCGCCGAGCCACGGGCTTCATGCTCGCGCGCAAGTACAGGTACATCCAGAGCATGATGCACGACTCGGCCACGACGTCGACGACCACGACGACCACGACCACGACGATCTCGGCGTCCATCTCGACCACCACGTCGTTCACGCAGGGCTCGTCGTCCATGTGGATGAACGTGCGCAACACGTGGCACGAGAGCGAGTACGGCCGCGACCTGCTGAACGCGCGCTTGAGTCGCGGCGACAAGAGCTCTTCGGCTGGAGGGAATGCGGTGCCGACATCAGCTGCTGCGACTGGCGGTGGTGGTGGCAGCGGTGGCGGCGGCGGTAGTGTTACTGGTAGCTGCAGCGGCGGTGAGAGGAGCGAGAGCGGAGCTGGAGGCAGCGCGCTCAAGGCGTCGAAAGGATACACACGCGAGGAGCTGATCAATTTCTGGAAAGAGCTGTCGGTGGTCGCGAAACGACGACTGCTGCGCATCCGCCGCGAGATCTACTTGACGGCGCTGGACGAGTTCCTCGTGCGCCAGAACCTCTGCTGCGAGTGCCACGACAATGTGATCGCCGAGTGGGAGGACCACGAGAGACGGCGATCGGGCAGCCGGTCGCTGCAGGACGTGTTCAGCGTCTTCCCTCCGTTTCTCGACGACGACGACGACGACGAAGATGACGACGACGAGGAGGAAGAGGAGGACGAGGAAGAGGAGGAAGAGGACGAGGAAGAGCTGAACGGGGAAGAGGAGGAGTCGGACGAGGAAGTCGTGTTAGCAGAGGAGGAGTTGGTGTTTAAGTATGAACTAGAGCGCGACGAGCTGCGTCGCGGCGTGAAGAAGAGCATGCTCTCGGACGAATATTTAGCTGCGTTGGAGGTGGGGAAGCGCCAGGAAGACGAGCTGCTGCGTCTGATCCAGAAAGAGGAGCGCTACATCATTATACGAGAGGACCACACGGACTTCATCATGGACCTGATCCGCTGCGGCGAGCAGTTTAGCTACGTGTCGCCTTTCCACGGCGGCGACTACGACGACGAAGACAGCGACGATGTCGACGACGACGACGACGACAGCGAGTGTCCCGGCGCGAACACATCGCACTTGGCGCAGGAGTATCTTCTGGAAGTGCTCGCGATTAAATTCAGAGAGCAGGTGAGTCGATGTGTTCTTGTTGGATGGATCATGCGGTGGTGTTGAGCTCAAGAACTGCCTCTTGTGGTTTTGCTTACTGGTGTTTTGATGAAACAGCTGGAAGACGCGTACCAAGAAGCGCTTCAGCACTCGCTCGCTGTCCAGGCGGAGCTGCTTCGAGAGGAGATCGCAGATCTCCAGGCGAGCCAGAAGCCGTCGGCGAGCAGCAAGAAGAAGAAGAACAAGGACAAGAAGAAGCGGAAGAAGAAAGAGGCTGCAGCCGCCGCAGCAGCGAAGGACTCGAAAGCGTCGTCGACGCAGCAGAAACAGCAGCAGCAGCAGGCAAAGAAGAAGCCCGAGCCTCCTGTTGCTGCTGCTGTCTCTGTGTCGAAAGCGTCCAAGCACTTTTTAGACGAAGACGATGAGGATGACGAGTTTGACGACGACGAGCTCCCAGACGAGTTCAAGATGGACGCGGACGTCACCCACGCCCCCGAGCAAGAAGAGATCGATCGCGAGGTGGAGGAGTTCCGACTCTTGCTGGAGAAGATCAACGCGGACTGCAACATGCGCAAGCGCAAGAAACTGGTGCTCCCTCCTGGCGCATTTACCAACATGGCGTCCGTGGGCACCATGTGCTAGTAGTTTGGCGTCTCCAGCTCTTGTTGGATCCCGACGTGAAGAAACGAAAAACACACCCACAAAAACTGTTCCATCCATCTCCAGCCACCAAGTGGTCGCGGACAGGAGAAGGAGAGTTTTTATGTATACAAACAGAGAGAGAGAGAGAGAGAGAGCGAACGAAAGGAGGGTATGAAGATCAGCCCGCGAGAAGCCGAAAGCAAACCAAGCCAGGAGGAGCATGCAGATTCTGTACGGGACGACGCCAAGTGCAGCCCAAGATAACAGTGATGGATTGATATGATACGAGAAACGACAAAATACAAGCGGCACCGACGATTTCCACTCCGACTTGTTCATTAGTTTCACAGCAAGAAAGAGGTGGCTGGATCCAAATGCATCCCGCCATTTTTGGTGCAGTCAGTTCGATTTTGGCAGTCGGCGCGCCAAAAATCGAGCGAAAGTTGTCCAATCTCAGTACAATCGTGGATCGCCCACTAAAGTGCGATTGTTTTGGTGACTTGCTTGCTGTTTGATTGGTTTGCTGTCTGCCTTCACTGTTCAATTTGAAGTTTGCATCGCAAGCAAGCAAGCAATGGTCGCGCAACCTCAGACAACTGCGCGGCGCTCGTCCCGACAACAGCAACAACAAGAGCAGCAAGCAAGTGCGCACAGCAATACCACTGTTGCTGCCGTCAACGAAGGCGAGCGAGATGATGACGATGAAGCCGACGAAGAAGACGGCGATGCGTGCAGCGCCTGCGGGGTCGCCAACCAGCGCGTGATGGTCACGTGCGCCGCTTGTGTGCAGCACTTCCACTTGAGCTGCGCGAGACCCGCGCTGCGGCGGCGACCTGTGCTCGCGAGCGCCTGGCACTGCGCAACGTGTGCGCAACCGGCGAGTGCGAGTGGTGCGCGCGCTCAGCGAAGCGCAAAGAACACGAGCGAAGCCGCTGATGCTGATGGAGACGGCGACGTGAAGAAACCCCAAGCGGCGACCAAGCGTGAGCCTGCACCTGCTGGTTCTGCTGCTGGTAGCAGTGCGAACGGCCGCACTGTGCGCAAGCGAGGCGCTGCGGCGGCGACTTCATCAGCCTCTCCGCCAGTGGCTGTGAAGATCGAGGCTGTGAGTGACGGCGAAGCAGAGCCCCCAAAGAAGAGCCGACGCACTGCTGTGAAGGCGGAGAGCAATGAGTCTGCTGCTTCCACTGCTGCTCCATCTGCCACCAGCAAAGCAGCTGGGTCTGCGAAGAAGCAGGGCAAGCAGCCGAAATCCGCAGCCGCCTCCGTCAAAGTGTCGGCCAAGTCCACGCGCGCACCGCAGAGCAGCAACAAGAAAGCAGCCCCTGCGCGAGCCAGCAAGCTCCCCGCGAAGAAGAAAGCTTATCCAACCGACAGCGAGGACGACAACCAAGATGCTGACTCTGGAGGCGATGACGACGACGGCGACAGTGACTTTACATCCGACGACGCGTCGGACGCCGGGTCGGACGATGATAACGACGACGACGACGATGTGAGTGTTACCAGCGACGACGAGTTTGTATCGAGCAAGAGGAAGCTCTTGACGCTCAAGACGACGCCAAAGAAGTCGACTGGCAAATCACCCGCGAAGGGCAAATCGCCAGCGAAGAAGCAGACACCCAAGTCTGCGAATGGCAACATGGCGTCAACTACCAACAGTGAGAACGGTGCACGCAATGGCAATGACGAGGCGGACTCGATGGATCTGCCGAATCAGGGCCAAGAGGGGGAAGACGAAGAGGAAGAAGAGGAGGAAGTGTACACGGGTCCAAGGTTCTACATCGAGTACGCCGCCAACAACCGCGCCAAGGTAGGACTGAATGTTGGAGTGCACACTTTGCTGTTGCGTTGATTGTTGAGTTGGCGTTTTGTTTTGTGTGCTGTGTGGTCTCAACGATCAGTGCAAGCAGTGCGAGGAGAAATTGATGAAAGGCGAGCTTCGCATCGGCGTGCGCGTCAAGCACTCGATCTTCGGGCTCACGACGTATTACAAGGTTGATCTGTCGGTCTTTGTAGGGCTGAAGGGTGTATTTTATCATTTAGTGACTTGCGTACTGTTGTTAAATGTGTGTGTGTGTGTAGCATCTCAAGTGCACTCAGATCTGCTTGTCCACCACTGCCAAGGAGGCTCAAGAGAACGCTGAGGCAGCTGAGAACTTCGCTTCGAGCACCAACACTGCCACTCCTGTCAAGGAGGAAAGGCAGCCTGAGCCCGAAGGCGTGGATGTTAAGGAAGAAGCCGGCGACAAGAATCCTGTCGACCCCATCCAGGGCTTCGCATCGCTTACAAAGGCAGACCAAGCCGTTGTTCGTGCGCACATGACCAAGATCGAGGACGAAGGGCTGCTCGATGAGCGTCTCGCGATCACAGAGGACCACTACAAGAAGAAGACGCGCATGCCCGAGAAGGAGCCGTCGCCGTTCCTGACCGTCCCGCTGTTGCCGTACCAGCGCGAGGCGCTTGCGTGGATGACTGCGCAGGAGAAGAGCGACTACAAGGGCGGCATTCTCGCGGATGAGATGGGCATGGGCAAGACGATCCAAGCCATCGCGGTCATTCTCGAGAACGTCCGCGAGAAGGACAATGTCCCCAGTAGTGGCAAAGGCAAAGGCAAAGCGTCGGCCAAGAGCGCCAAAGCCAACGCGCCGAGCTTTCTCCGAGGAGGCACGCTCGTGGTCTGTCCCGTGGTCGCTGTGATGCAGTGGAAGAGCGAGATCGAGCGGTTCGTCGAGCGCAACCACCTGTCGATCTACATCCACCACGGTCCCAAGCGCTGCGCAATCCCGGAGAAGATCGCGTCCTACGACATTGTGCTCACGACGTACTCGATCATTGAAAACGAGGTGCGCAAGACGCTCGGGTGGGACAAAGTGGCGTGCAAGTACTGCAAGAAGAAGTACCTTCCGGACAAACTCATCCTGCACAACAAGTACTTTTGCGGTCCGAACGCCAAGAAGACGGCGTTGCAGGACAAGCAGCGCTCGAACAAGCCGAAGCGCAAGAAAGCTGCGGGCGAAGAGGACTCTGACGACGAAGCGTTCTATCCAAAGAAGCCAGCGCCGAAAGCCAAGCCGCGTGGGAAAGCTAAAGCGAAGATTCTTGACGACAGTGACGATGATGACGAACCTGTCGTGCTGAAAAAGTCGACAGCCAAGTCGCCTTTGCACGACATCAACTGGACGCGCATCGTGCTGGACGAGGCGCACTACATCAAGGACCGCAGGAACAACACTGCGAGAGGCGTCTTTGAGCTCAAGTCCGAGTACAAGTGGTGCTTGACAGGTACTGGCACTGCTGCGGTCTCATCTGTGAGTCTCTGTCTTTGGTTGTATGAGTTGCTGCTGCTGATGTCTCGTTGGCTTCTTGTTTGCTTGTGTGAATGCAGGAACTCCGTTGCAAAACCGCATCGGGGAGCTCTTTTCGCTCATCCGGTTCCTCCAGATCAAGTCGTACGCGTACTACCACTGCAACAAGTGCGAGTGCCAGCTCTTGGACTTCCAGTACGTTGCGTTTGCTCTCGCTCTCTCGTGTGTCTGCTGCTGTGGCAGGCGTTTGTACTGGTCAGTGGGTGGACCTGGTATCTCACCCCTGTATCTTTTGCGTATGCATCTGTGTCTGAACGAAGCTTTCCAGACGGTAAGTGCGAGCTGTGCGACCACACGGCGATGCAGCACTACTCGTTCTTCACGAAGAAGATCGTGATCCCGATCCAAGCGTACGGCTACGTCGCCGAGGGCAAAATCGCGATGCTCCGTCTGCAGAACGAGGTGCTTCAGCACGTACGTTGGTGTTAAGGCGCACGCTCAACTCAGCTTCTTGCTCTGCTCTGTACCGTGGGCTAACCAGACTCTCTTGCTTTCCTCTCTTCAGATCCTTCTGCGCCGTACGAAAGAGGGACGTGCTGACGACATTTGCCTCCCGCCAAAGCTCGTGCGCATCCGCAAAGACCACTTGGACGAGCGCGAGAACGACTTTTACGAGGCGATCTACACGCAGAGCCAGGCGCAATTCAACACCTATGTGTCCTCGGGGACGCTGCTGAACAACTACGCGCACATCTTTGATCTGCTCATCCGCCTTCGCCAGGCGGTGGACCATCCGTACCTCGTGATCTTTTCGAAGTCGAACCCGGCGCTTCAGCTGCCAGCGTCGTCGACGTCGGGAAGCAATTTCCGGCCAGTGGTTGAAGAAAAGCCGCTGCTTTCGACTCAAGTGGATGGTGCGAACGACGACGAGGATCAAGAGCGACCGTGCAGGATCTGCCACGAGGACATGGAGGACCCGGTTGTCGCCAAGTGCGGCGACGGGTTCTGTCGTGAGTGCGTGAAAGAGTTCATCGAGTCTCTACCCGTCGGCGCAGAGGCGACGTGCCCTTCGTGTTCCAAGCTGCTCACAGTCGATCTTGAGCCAAAAGTCCCCGAGATTGGCGATCTTGACGAAGGAGACGTGGACGACGAGAGCCCAAGAACGGCAAAGAAACCCCAGCGCGCGTCAGTGGACCTGTCGCGATACCACAAGACGAGCATCCTGCATCGCATTTCCGACATGCACGCGTTCCAGACGAGCACGAAGATCGAAGCGCTCATGCAGGAACTGGAGCTCATGCGCCAGCGGGACCCGTCGGGCAAGGCGATCATCTTCTCGCAGTTTGTCAACATGCTGGACATCATCCAGCACCGGCTGCAGCTCGGCGGCGTCAAGTGCGTGAAAATGTCGGGCAACATGTCGATGGACATGCGCGACCGGACGATCAAGGCGTTCCGCGAAGACTCGTCGATCACTGCGTTCCTGATCAGTCTCAAGGCGGGCGGCGTCGCGCTCAACCTGACCATCGCGTCCCAGTAAGCAGCTTGGGTCTTCTCGTGATCGCATTGATTGTGGGATGATGCGATGTCTGACTGATTTGAGCATTTGTTTTCCTTGTGTGGTGCCTTAGTATCTTCTTGATGGACCCGTGGTGGAACCCAGCAGCCGAGAACCAGGCGATCGACCGCACGCACCGGCTGGGGCAGTTCAAGCCGATCCAGGCGACGCGGTTCATCATCGCAGGCACGGTCGAAGAGCGCATCCTCAAGCTCCAGGAGAAGAAGCGGCTGATCTTTGAAGGCACAGTCGGCGCAAGCGTGAGCGCCGTGTGCCGTCTCACAACGGAGGACCTGCGCTTTCTGTTCTCGAAGTGACCAGTCAAGATGGACACATCCGAGGTGGACAGTGAGCAGATGGTTGCTGCTGCTGTGTTGATAAAATGGATATCGCTCTTATTGTTTCTCTTTCTTTCATTATCCAAAAGCGTGAGGAAGGTCGCAGTGCACCAAACAAAATAATTACAAGCTGCAAAAAATAAAATAAACATGGCTATAGTGTGTGGGGAGTTCTCGAGTGCCAATCACAAAAGCAAATACTAATAGAGGGAAAAGAGATGGACAAAACACCTTGACGAAAGACTTGGTGCCTTCTCAGGGCGAGAAGCCGGTCGCGTGCTGGAGATTCCCTCCGAATGCGAGCGTCATGGCCTTGGCGGCGGCTTCTTGCTGCTGCTGCTGCTGGTATTGGCGGTACGGCGACACCACATGCTGCTGCTGCTGCTGCTGCTGGAGGTGGTGGAAGTTCATGTGCAGGTGGCTCATGTTCGCGCCTTGCGCTTGAAGCGCCATGCCGTGGAGTCCAGCGGCGTGCGCGTGCTGTCCAGCCAGGAACTGGTGCGTGTGGTGCATCGCCTGGAGCTGCTGCTGGTGTTGATGCTGTTGATGCTGCTGGTGGTTCTGCATGTACATGCGACCGCCAGCACCAAAGTCTTCTCCTGCTCCTCCCATCACCAAGTGGTGGTGGTGGTGCGCGTGCGGATGTGGGTGCATCATTTGCTTCTTGTGGTGGTGCTGCGGCTGCTTTGGCGCCGGGAAAGTCTCGGGCTTGCCGCGATTCACCCCCGAGCTCACAAACACCAGCGGACGGTACGACTCGTGCTTCTCCAGCAGACTCGAGTTCTGGAAGCGCGTGATCATCGCCTGCTTGCCCTGCAGACGCGCGTAGGAGATCGCGCAGACCTTCTCGCTGTTGAAATTGCTCCATTTCTGCGAATCAAACTCCTTGTAGAACGGGATGATGTTCTCGGCTTCCATGAAGTTGATGAACGCGTACCCCATGTTGCACTTGTTCTTGAAGTCGATCGGCAGGTAGAAGAAGTCGTAGTTGCCGCGGTGGCGCTGGTTGATCTCCGAGAGCAGCATCTGCTGCGTGTACTTGTTCGGGATGTTGCGGATCATGAGCGTCGTGCGCTTGTCGTCGCCCGACGCGACGCGCTCGATCGACAAGCTGAACTCGCCGATGCCCTGGTCGTTGCGTCCGGTCACAGTGTGCATTCCTGGGTTGTTGCTGCCGCCGTGGCCACTGGGATGGAAGCCACCAGCAGCTCCACCACCACTGCTCGAGCTGCTGGATCGAGAGAAGCTCGGGTCACTCCCGCTTCGCACTGGCGCGCCGTACTTGCTAGACACCCCCGACGCGTACATCAGCCGTTGCTGCAAATGCTGCTGATGGAACACCGAGCCAGCAGTCGCAGCGCCGCCACCACCACCACCATGGTGCAGGCTTTGCCCAGTCTGCTGGGCAACAAGATGGCTGCTAGACATGTACGGAGGAAAAGTCCCAGAGCCTACCGCTGTCGCCGACGCCATCGCAGAGCTGTACGGATTCGTGTAATGACCAGGATCCGCGAATGCAGATGGTGACGATGAGCCCCCAGACGCTAACGATCTCGTTGACCCCAAGCCAATCAACGATGAAGAGCTACTTCGTGGCCGCATTGATGACGACGACGACGAAGTAGAGCTCCCCGACCAAATCTGCTGCTGATGATCGTCCGGAAGCCCCGATGCGCTGTTCCGCATCTGGTAGATGCCGCCATCGAACGGGGACGCTGCACGCGCACTCGCTGCTGGTTCAATGCCACCACTTCCATTGCTGGTGACTGCACTCTCACTCGACATATCCAGGAAAGACGGATTCATTGGCGACGACGATGTTGACGTAGGCGATGAGGTCAACAACGTCGCCGTGCTGGAAGAAAAGCTCGTTGGACGCAGACAACCGGCACCAACGTCGAGACTTGGCATGCGAGTCGCAGCAACACTGCTGTCGAGGTGTTCCTGGAAAAGCTGGATCTTTGCCATGTCGAGCATCGGAGGACTCGTTCGCGCTGCAGAGATCGAGCTCCCACTTGCATGGAACGAAGACGAAAGCGCAGTGATCGCAGCAGGCACGTCGCGCGCGTCGTTGTACTCCAAGATATACTTGCTCGAGTTGATGTCGTTCTGGAGCACGCTCGCGACTTCGCCGTAGCGAGAGCAAAACTGGCGCATCTCGGTCGACGACACGGGCGAACCGTTCAATTTCACCATCAACGTCGCGCAGTTGACGTCATCGGGAAGCTCGTACGGTAGACAGAAGTGCACCACTTCACTGCCTGGGAAAGCGCGCGACGACGGACTGAAATTGGTCGTCGGACTTTGTCGTGAGCCACTTGTTCCTGTTGGGTTTTGATTGCCCGTGAACCAGCTCTTGATCGCTCCGATTGCGCACTTGAGCTCGAAGTACGTGAAGAAGAGCAGTCCATCGGCGGCGAACTCGTCTCGGACTCTCGCGATGCTCCCGAAAGTCTAAAGTAGCACATAGTAGCACAACAACACGTTCAACAACGTAGCCTCGAGGAATCTAGCTGACAACGTCACAAGCGAATACGACACACTACTCACATTCAGATTCTCGCTGATGCGCTGGACGTCGGCTGGATCGAACGACCCATTCGTGCTCTTCACGAGAATGTGACGGGACGGGAAGTTGGTTTTCATCGCCTTCCAGAGCTCCATGATTGGCGACGGAGACCTGGACGAGTACGTCGCGGCGACAGACTGCTCTCTGGTCGCGCTCGCTGGACCAGACGACTCCTGCCACAGATCACACCCCAGCGCAGCGTGCGACCGCAGAGAAGTGTAGTCCGAGTAGCTCCGCGGCCGCTGCGCAAACACATTCACATTCGGCGAGGTCTTGCTCGGGTTGTTTTTCGTCTCTTCCTGCCAATAGTCAGCAAGATAAAAAAGGAAATGAGTCAACCTCCGTGAGTTTGGCGAAGGATACAATACCCAAATGGCATCGCTGGTTGCGTACCTGGACTGGTGGCACAAATGCCAGCGACTGCAGCGACTTGGAGATCGAATTGAGCGGCAGGTCGTCGTCTCCAGAAGCTGCGCTTGTTGCTGCTGTTGTCGAGTCAATAGACAGCGAGCGCAGGTTGCGCCACTATCAGAAATCACAACATACACCACACATATTGGTCAGCATAGGTAAATACAAAATCCCCCAGGCTCATGCTGCTCACCTGCGATGTGCTGTCGATGGACGACGACCGGTCGCTGAACGACCGAACGCTCCAGCTGCTCCACAGATCGTACGACTCGGCGTCTGCGTCCGCATCTGCTGCGTCTTTCATCAGCGCAGGCGACGCGCACGGCGCGATCTCCTGGTCCACGAGCGTCTCTGTGGCTTCTCCGTCGCGAATCACCGCGGCTTTGACTCCAAACGCGTCTCTCCCATTGTCACCACTGCCACTCCTGATCTCTGTGTCTCTGTCATCACCACTGGTCTCTCTTTGCTCCTGCTGGTAATTCGGCTTGGAAGATACCATCGAGGCTTCTTCGTCGTCGTTGTCACGGCCGAAGAACGCAAACTTGCCGTCTTGCACGTGGCTCTGCATGCTGCCGATCTTGTGCACTTGTGTGCAGCAACTCTCGCAAAACGCGAGCTCACAGGCGCTACAGGAGAGCGCTGCGGGCGTCTGCAGACACTCTTCGCACATGCTGCGCGCTTGGGCGTTCGCTGTCAATGGAGACGCGCCATTCCAAGCGAGGGACGACTGCGTAGGCGCCAATGCGGCGATGTCCACGATCGCGTGTCGCTGGAACGCGCCTTTCGCGTGGCGCTTGGTGCAGCACGCGTCGCAGTACGAGAGGTCGCAGCCGCGGCAGAACTTGGACGCGCACTCGCCGCACGGGCACTCGTCACTCGTCTTCGCACTCGGCGGCGGCATTGCTGCTGTTTCTCGCTTTCTTGGTTCAATGCGCGCTCTCAAATACTCAAAATCTTTCGATGGAAACAATACAAAATGGTACAAAATGGTACAAAATGGTGCTCGCACGCGCACGCGCGTGTGTGTGTGTATGTATGCGCGCTCGCTCACTCACACAACGAACGCTTGCCGCTTGACCACTGAGTCTTGGCAGACGCTTGGCGGATGGAGGCGGATTGGCGCGTGCGCTTCTAGTTCTCACTGTCGCTCTCTCTCTCTATTTGCGCGTCTTCCTGTTGCTGCTGCTGCTGCTGGTCGGTTTCTGATACGAAATGATCCTCAGCGATGGGCGGCAGTCGGCAGCAGTGCGTGCGCAGGCGAGCAAATGGGTGTACAGCCGATTCTCTCTCGCTCAGTCGAGCGATCTCTTGGCCGCTTCTGGTCGTCTTGTCTCTGCTGGTTCACTTGTCTTCTCGGTCGATCGCCACACACAAATGGCAAATGAGCAGACGAACGCGTGGCGCCAGACAGCCAATACTCACGCAACAACCTGGAATGCAGCAGCGCGACTCCTAAAAAAAGATCGCGACTGTCCGGATCGCACAATACGCAGGCAGACTGAGCAGTGGAAAGATATCACGCACTGGTACGCTGCTGGTACAGCGCGCTCGCGACAAATATGCGCACACAGAACGCAGCTAGTTGAGTTGTGAAGAGCTGCCGCAAATTGCTCGCTCCTCTTCGTTTCACACACAGACAGGCTGGCTGACAGAGTGTGTGCGCACAGTTGAACAGCCGGCTGTCGTTCGCGTGTGGCCAGCGCAATAGCCTAACAGGTGGCGGACAGATCGATGGATCTGACTCCTGTTGCTGGTTGCTCTGCAGGTACTAACTGTGTGGGAAGATCGCTCCGTTCCGCGTAGTTTCCCAGCAGCATTTTTGCATTTTCGATCGATCACAATCCGGAAGAATCGATGAGTGTGTGTAGGTTTGGAACGCTACGATTCCAACCCTGGCCATACTGGGGACGTAGCGTTCCAAGAAGTAGCTTCTCGCGACTGTTTTGCTGTTTGAAAGTTGGACGTGTGGTGTCGCGCGCGTTTTCGAGCAGGAGGTGAAGGAGCGCAAGAAGCTCGAGAAGTACGTGAGACTCGAGAAGCATGGAGAGAGGAGAGCACCAGCACACACAGTCCAGATGGGAAACCCACCACAGCTCCAGTGCTGCTAGTCGATCAAAAGTGGAGCTCTTCTCTCTGCAGGAGGACGCAACTCACTGAGGTGTGGGAGAAAGCGCGGCTCTGCAACAACGGGTGAGCAGACTTCCGCTTCATGCTGGTTGTCTGCGTCCCCAGAGCGGCTCCCGTACACGCTACGATCCTCCTCTGCGCAGCAGCTTCCAGAATCCAGGAACAAGCACCAAGGTTCTATCTGGGCATGCGCGACCTTGGATGTGCTCAGCAATGACAGCAAGTCACTCGTCACTCGCCTGCAGTGAAGAACACGCTGTTCTAAACAACTGAGATCCGAGAGAGAGAGAGAGAGAGAGAGAGAGAGAGCTACTGTGTTGGATCCAAGCGCCTTTGGGTGGTTAATGTGCAACTTGACTCCTTGACGACTCCATCAGGTGGACGCAGTGTCCGTGATACCTGTATCCTCCGACGGAGCCATTCCGACGATGACTCCAGTCTGTGGTCCCCCTTTGTCCGGGATACTCCTATTGAGATCCAATCGACGCATTTGATGATTCTACGCAGGATCATTCGTTTGTCCTTTCTCATTCTCTCCTTCTCTCGGCACCTCACCTACCACGATGATACTCCCAAGCAGCTCACGACCGAAAGTCCCATTGCGCGGCTACGAGCGCATGATGACGGCTGCGGACAGCGGGAGCGTCAAGGTCTCCCACATCCTGGCGCTCCGTGGTTCAGCAGATGCGGTGCAAGTGTTCCTGAAACACGCTCCACAGGCGCTCGCGCTCACGTTCAACAAGCATCCGCGCATGCGCGTCAAGCAAGTGCGCGGACAGTTCGCGATGGCGGAAGTGCATCCCGCGATCACAACCGAGACCGTGCTCAACGACAAGCTGCTTGAGGTTCGTGAGCTGGCACCGTCGCTCCACGAGCCGGTAGAGACGTGGGAGCAATATGTCGAGCGAGAGTCCAACGATCTCATCGACCGGTACGCGAGCTTCCCGTTCTACCTGCGCGCGTGGCATTGCCCGAACAAGTGTCCCGCACTCGGTGACATTTGACGTGACCATCTCCAATGTTGGCAAGTACCCGCACAGGTTCACTCACGCGTTCAAGTCCTCGGACACCCGACGAAGTGAGCTGAAGGTCGCGAGTGTTCACGTGCACTCGTCGGTGCCGCACTTGGGACCAGCGGTCGGCATGTTCGTGACTGCGGTCGATACGCTCTGCTACTCGATGATGCACAAGTACGACGATGGTGACGCAAAGACACTCTTCGCTGCGTTCACGACCGCCGTGGACCACATCGGACAAGCTACTCCCAGTGAAACGATGCTCGATGTGGTGAAACGAGTGCGAAAGCAGCTTGACAAACAGGAACGAGAACAAGAGCCCACCGTGCGCTCTCTGGCGTGATCAGTCTGCGGTTTCTGATTATGCTGGCAAGACCTGGAGGCTGCAAGTGAACGCGTCAATCTTCAAATACAGTCGCAAGTGTCCAACGAGCTTCGAAGGACTTGCATGGATTTGATCACCAAACGCAAGAGTTTGGAGCTCTTCTTCGCTTTTTGTGCACCAAAATCAATGGATCCTGTTTGCTAGGTACACCTGATGGGTACAGTCAAAGACACAGTAAAATCAGCATGTCAGCATTGGTTTCCACAAAGGGGTAGGATGATGCAGACATCTTGATTTAGCTAAGCGCTTGCTCTGTTGTTGTTGTTTCAGGGGCAGTTCTTCAAGTATGTGTGTGACAATACAGACTACTGTATGTTACAAGTCGTTTCTGTATGTTACAAGTCGCGATGTGACACATGTGCGTCATCCCGTTCGCTTTGATAAGAATGCTCTATGCACAGTTTCGTTGTATGCTGTATGTTGTTGTCTGCTTGCCACGTGCTTTGCGTGTTGTGCGTCGTCTTCGCAACTTGCACCTTGAACTCATTCAGCAAACGCGCGCACAGCTCGCACATCAAGCGCAGATCAGCACAAGCTCACGCACCATGACCGACTCGGGAGACTTCGCGCACCTGTTGCCCCCTTCGTGGAAGAAGCACGTGCAGCTCTGGCTCGAGGACGACATCCCGTCCTACGACATCGGCGGCTTCGTCGTTGGTGGTAAGTGTGTGTGTTCTCCTCTACCCCCTTCTTCTTCATTTCTTCTTCTTCCTTGCTTGCGTTGTTGCGTTTGTGCTCGGCTTGTGCTCATCTAACTATCCATGCGTGTATGTGCACTCGTGTGCGGCGGTTAGAGTCGGAGGAGACTGCGTTCCTGCTGGGCAAGTCCAAAGGCGTGCTCGCCGGCGTGCCGTTCTTCACTGGTGCGTCATTCCCTGTCTCTGTTGAATAGTTTGCGCGTTTGCTGTACTAACACCTGCATGCGTTGCATGCTGCTTGCTTGATTGCCTACGCTATAGAGGTGTTCACGGCCGTGGACTGCAAGGTCGAGTGGCTGCTGAAGGAAGGCGACGCGGTGGACCCGTCCACCGTCGCGAGCGGCAAAGTGGTGGTGGCCAAAGTCACGGGCAAGTGCCGCAACATCCTGCTGGGCGAGCGCACGGCGCTCAACATCCTCACGCGCGCCAGCGGCATCGCCACGCAGGTAAGACAACCATCTAACTGTTGTGTCTCTCTCGGTTCGCTTGCTGAATGTGCATGGGTCTATCGATGCGCATCTTAATAGGCGAAGGCGTCGGTGGACATTGCGCGCAGCCTCGGCTGGAGCGGCCACGTCGCTGGCACGCGCAAGACCACGCCGGGCTTCCGCATCGTCGAGAAGTACGCGCTGCTGGTCGCTGGCGCGAGCACGCACCGCCACGACCTCTCGCAGATGGTCATGCTCAAAGGTGCGATTGAAAGCGTGAGCTGATTGCGGGGTGTCGTCTGCGTAGAGCTGTTTGACTGACTATGATGCTATGCAATTGCCCACAATGCGTAGATAACCACGTGTGGGCAGCTGGCAGCATCACGAGCGCGGTGAAGAAGGCGCAGCGCGCCACGGGCTTCTCCATGAAGATCGAGGTCGAGTGCCGAAGCCTCGAAGAAGGCATTGAAGCGGTGCGTGGCGCCTTGCTGCTCTGGTTTTCCTTGTTTTCCACCATGCTAAGTGAGGTCGGAATGTCACGTTCTCATGTTAGGCGAGCGCTGGTGCGGACATTGTCATGCTCGACAACTTTGAGCCCGAGGGACTCAAGGCGACCGCCGCCAAGCTCAAGAGTCAGTTCCCGCACCTGCTCATCGAAGCCAGCGGCGGCATCACCCCCGAGACGCTCGGCAGCTACGTCTCGCCGCATGTTGACATTGTGAGCCAGGGCAAACTGACGCAGGGTACGTCGTTGGTTAGAAGTGTCACTCTGGTGTTGTTGTTTTTGCATTGAGGTCTCACACGCTTCGCTGGTTGCTTTGATGGCTTTAGGCTACGGCTTCCTGGACTTTTCGCTCAAGATCCAGAAGGCGGACGGCGTGTTGGAGCAGTAAAGCAATGGACGACGCTAAGAAGAGGGTTTACAGATCAAGCACACAAACACACATGCAAGCCCAAGTGCTCCATCGTTTGCAAGACAGCTCAGCTCAGGAACAATCAAGGAGCATACGCAAGTGCATCTCAACATGTTAAACAATATGATCCATACCCAGTTGCATTCATTAGCCACTGCCAAACAAGTGCTCCAGACGAATCGCCAGTTGCTCCGAGTGGGTGAGTGCGCCGCCTCCAGCTTTTGCAACGATGGAGGGCAGACGATGGTGCTGCTGCTGCTGTTGCTGCTGCTCGATTTGCATCAGGTGCGCGATCTTCTTGAGCCACGCGACAGGCACGTCCACGCGCTCTTGGAGCTCCTTCAATTGAGTCTCTTGACTGGAACTGTTCGTGCTCTTCTTCTGACGAAAGACAACCTTCCAGCGCCACTCGAGATCGAACAACAGCTGAGCCACCACTTCGACTTGGAACGACCTGAAGCCATCCATCCATCCATCCAGTCACACAACCCACACAACGAGCAAGGCACACAGCAAAAAGAGAGACTTTCAAAGGAATCAAGAATGTGTTACGCACCGCTTGTTCTTCGCTGGAGCAAACCGTCGAAACGCGTACTCGATACTCTCAAGCGCATCGACCACCGCGGCGTCATTCTGAATCGAGTCTGCGGACGCGAAGCAGCACTTGAGCAGCCAGAACCAGACGATCTTGATGCGCAGCTGGGTCGAAAGCTGGAACTCGGCGCGCTTCTGCTGCAAAAACGCGCTGCCTTTGGGGAGATCCACGAGATCCAGCGACGACGCCAGCTCCAGACTCAGCCCAGTGATGCTCTTTGCAGATGTAATGGTGTTGCTGCTGCTGCTGTTGGTGATGAGTGCGTAGAACCACCCGATGAGCGCTGCTGCTCCACGTCTGGACTCTTGACCTTGTTGCAAATGAGCAGCGTGTCTCTCGATCTCTTTCGCTTCACTCGGCGTCGCAAAGAGCAGTTCGAGCGCTTCTTGGAGTATTTGTGGACGCTCCGCGAGCCCCAACCATTCATACTGAAGACGACTTGCTATAGCTGCGCTCTGTTGCTGGCTCAACGACGCCAGTGTTGTAGGCAACAGAGACTGCAGCGCGTGCTCTGCCTTTGCAAACGCACGCACACGCTTGAGTGGAGTCAGTAGATCGGAACTGGTCTCCCCACTGACATTGAGCCCTAGCGCATGCACCAGAGTCCGACTGTAGGAGCGATGGTCATCGCCCAGGCGCGTGAGCTTGGACAGCAAACCCAGGAGCTCCATCGATCGAGGAGACGACAGAAACTCGTTGTTGTCCGTCGCAAACCAGTTGAGCAGCGTGGTGTACAGATACGAGTAGCTCTGGAGAGTGGCGCTCGCATTCTCTGGCTCAACTCCCTCTTGGTGCCGCCACACAATCGAAGCCATCGGCACAAACGGGGCTGCATGCGCTTGAAGCAGCCACTCCTGGAGCTGTAACATATCCGATAGACAGAACAACCAGATCAGCATTATGTTGAGCCCGAAGACCGTGCCGCAAGAGCATGGGTACAGTACCTGTGCTTCCCAGCTTGGGAGATGGTTCCCCCATATTCGCACCATGGAGACGAAGCTCAGCTGATCAAACAGACGGCTCGCTTGCACTGGAGATCCATGCTGACTAGCAGCGTCGCTATTACCAGCCAGCATCAAGACTGTACTTTCGGTTCTGAAGATCCGATCCAGAAACACGCGAGACACTGTCAATGTGTCTCTGCTCGCGAGCATCGCGTCCACAAAGAGCGCAAACTCGAGGTCGTCCAACACGGAGGTCGCGCAGAGATCCAGCACGTGCGCGAACGCCGCGTCCTCCAGTTGCACTTGCTGCAGCGCGAACGACGTGAAGATCGACTCCTGCATCTCGTCCACCACGTGACTGCTGTTGTTGAGCGCCGTGTACGTGCACAGCGAGGTCTGCAGCTGCTGCATGGGCAGCTTGTCGTTGAGAGACGCGGGTGTTGGACTGCTGCTGCTGGTGATGGTCATGTGGACGTCCAGCAGCGTGTCCATCGCCCAGCTTCGCGCGTGCTCCACCATCTCTGCATGGTGCGGCGATGACTGTGCTGCTTGCCTTGGTGTGTTTCTATTGAGCAGCTCTGGGATCTCGATCATCTGCAGCACTATATATTACAGTGCGATTATCGCACATCAATCAATCAAAGGGTCAACGCAGCAAATTCGACGCTATTGATCCCATGCCAGCAGATCAAAATCTGGATAAATGCAGCGCGCTGTAGTACTCACGTATAGCGATAACCTGCTGCAGGTGCTCTGGATCTGGCCGAACGCGCAGAAGCTCAAGACATTCCACCAGCGCTGTCGGAAGCTGCGTGAGTGACGAAATAAAGAGGGTCCAGTCAGTCGCTCTGTGCTTGCAAGAGCACTGGAAAGCGAGCAGATAAACAGAACACTCGCAGACCTCGCTCTCTGCCAGCAGCGCCGCGTACTGCTCTTCGTGAGCGATCTCGAGCGCAAACTGCTGCACGCGCGTCCAGAGCCGCTCCTCTGCAGCGAGCGCATTCCCATTCGCGTTGCCTCCAGCAGTCATGTTTTGTCGAAAAGTGCACTTTGACAAAAGTCAAGCAGGTGGTACAGTGTACCGTTCCGTTTGACTAAAGAACAGCTAAGTGGGATCAACCTATACTGAATAAAGTGTCCTGCTTGTTTTATGCATCTAGAGGGTTGAAGGACAAGAATAGGATGATCATCCATTTTTATCATCACACAGGCTACTATTCGGGAGACTTGGATCGCCATTTTATTATGTGGAAACGGAGTGGGGATGTCATTTCCATCCATTCTTATTACATGTCCTACCTCAATCCACGTTCTCTCTGAAACTCGACCAACTTGTAAAGTGAAGTTGCAGCTTTATCATCTTTCGCAAAAAGTGTCAACTTGGATTTTGGGAGAAGTCAATGTCACATTCAAGGACAAAAGGGATTCTCAAGATCTAGATTTTGCTTTTCTATCCTGACAATTGCAACACTTGTACACTTTCAACAATCAACTTGTGTTTGCCTGCAGTGCTTTCGATGTGGTAGTTTTCTGTCTTTTTCTCAGAGGATGCATCCTCTCAAATGATGGATAAAGCCACAGCGCACATCATTGGATTCATGTGCCAGACTGTGAGGATCCACGTCTCAGAGTGACATTCACTCAATCCAGGTCATATTCCAGGTCGTGTTCAGAGGATGATGACTGTGGATTTATCTGCTGTGGGTTTCTCTGCTGCAAACGGTGGTAAAATACGCTCTCCAGCATTATCTTCCCGTCAGAACTCCACAAACGACCAGCTCACAACTCACCTTGATCGATCGACAAGACGAGACAGTCTGCGCAATAATCATCACGAGAAGCACGAGAAGCGTTCTCTTTCTTTCTTTCTCTTTCTCGTGAGAGCACGAGCCACGAGCCACAAGTCACGGAGCAGCAATCACGCAAGAGCGACGATGCTGCCCATTTACCACAGCAACAGCACGTGGCGCCTGCCGCAGCAGCAACAGCAGACCCAAGAGCAGCAGAGCGCGTCGTTCAGTCCGCAGCACCTGGCGCTCACTCAGGGGGAAGAAGCAGATAGCGGGGATATCGAGATGATCGAGAGCAGCGACGCTAACTCACTGGCGGCGGTAGCGGACGCCCCTGTGGGGGATCGAGCGAACCAGCTGGCGTGGCGCTTTGCGCACATGCTCGCGCATCGGCACCGCGCGCGCGGGCTGATCCTGATCGATGGGGAAGGGGAAACAGGGAGAAGCAGAAGCAGAACAGGGTCGCCATCGTCTTCTTCGTCAATAGTACTGAGTGTGCCAGAGAGACGCACGAAGCGCAAGCAGAGCTTTGCTCGGTCCAAGAACTGTGCGACTGTGCGGCGGCATCCCGGAAGCGCCAAGCTCAGCCGCCTGGCGAGAGCACACGTCGCCGCGGGTCGTCATCTGCAGGACAGCAGCGGCACAGAAGCGGAAGAGCGGGAGCGACGAGAGCTCGAAGCCGCGATCCGCGAGCTTCGAGGTACGATCGCGAGTCTCGAGCAGTCGCAGCTGCTCGCAGACTCGGCGCTGCTCACGTGGCGCGCGAACCGGAGCGGCGTCGCGGTCGAGACGTGCCGCCAGTATTTTCTGCAGTTCTCGAGAGGCTACGACCCGAGCAACCCGGCGCTCGCGGCGCGCAGTGCGACCACACGCGAGTTCATGATGAGTGCGATGGAAGCCGACGTGGTGGCGCGCGATTTCCAGGGTGTCGATGCATTTTTACGGCAGTGGCAGAAATACACGATGCACTACGACAACTTCTCGTCGCACATGGTGTCGATCACGCTGGTCGACGACGAAGACCAGTACGTGTCGCTGCGCGCCGCGGCCGAGATGCGCTTCTCGTTCAACATGGACTCGCTCCGGTCGCTCTACCCGCACCTGTACCAGCAGATGCAGACTAGCGCCGAGGCGCGCGCAATCTGCGAGAAGCTCTTGGGCAAGGAGTGCAGACTCGCGTTCGACATCGGCATGCATTTCAACCAGCGCGGCAAAGTGTTTGTGCACGAGTCGCGCGTGCACCTGGCGTCGGCGCTGCTGGATCTGATCTCGGACCCGTTCGCAGTGATGAAAGTGCTCAACTCGTCGCTGATAACGGAGGACGGACACTGGAAGACGCCTGGTAGCACCGAGATCCAGGAGGAGCTGAACGCGCTGCCAAAATCCCTGCTTTGAGTGAGTGCCAGTGGGCTCTTTAGTTAGGTGTATTGTTTGTCCAAAGAAAACAAGGGGGAGAGCTTCTGCATGCATAGGTGACGGTGCCATCCATTCTGACAGACTCCCGACACCTGCAAAGACAGTCAAGTAGGAGCTTGGATCTTGGAAATGAGTTATGAAGAGAATGCATGGGTTGGGTTTGACTTGTGCAAGCTATTGGAGACACGATGGTGGTAAATAGCACGTATCGCGTACTATGATGCTGGCGGGTTGGCTCTCTGGCTCGACTCAAGCACAAGAAGGGAGCGCCGCTGGAAAAAAAACTATTGAAAACCAATAGCCAGCGGCAACACTCGTACGAAAGAGCGGCGAATGAGGGTGAACCCACTCGCCCTCACGAGGACCACTCCCCAGCAATAAAGCCGAGGAGGTGCTGGTCAAGCCAATACACACACACACGCAGGCATACATTCCATGCACAAATGCACACACATATAGACAGACACGTGACGATCCCTCAGAGAGAAGATAAAGATGCTATCAGCGAGTACCTGAGGTACACTCCACGCGAATTGTGTTTGTGGACACCGACGGAAAGATCGGTGCTTGGAACGTTGAGTAAAGTGACGGATCACTCGGGCTCATCATCGGGGTGGACAACTCCATTCACGCACTGACAAACGCACACACATCCACTACATTTTCACTCGCACATCCACAGAGGCAGTCACGCACGCGCACACACACCTGGCTGGTCGCATCCCATCCGAAGACGAGAGCGGCCACGCAACGCGCAGCATGACGACTGGACAGCGGTGCACCTCTGATCGTTCGTTCGTTCGTCGACAGGACGGCCGCGCGAACGCAGTCGCATCCGCTGCGGCGTCACGCTCGCGATCTGTGCGACGTCGACTCTCGAAATGCGAGTGTGAGAGCGAAAGATGGTTTGGAAAAGGGGGAATCAAAGAGCAATACGAATGACTCGTTGTCGTTGCTCTCGGTCTATTCGCCTACATGAGAAGCATCATCGGAAAACGAGCCTATATCAACAACCTCCGAGTTAGATCCACTTCGATCAAACACTCTTGGTGGACTCTACCATACATTCACCGAGATCCAAGTCGACCAGGAGCATTTCATCGATGGATAGGGCAAACAAATCGTAAATCGCATAGGCGAATTGCTCGATCGTTGTGTTTATCTTGGAAATTGTGAACGAAAGTCCTTCTGACGAGCCCTGCGTCATCATGGATCGTCAATGCACTTTGCAATGCAACCAATTGCTTGCATTGCATTGTGGAACGCTTCAATCTGAAAAACATACACATTGCGATCGCTCTGTTCATTGTTCAAGTTGCCACCAAGACTCACATCCAAGACTCACCTCCAAAATTCGCGCACGAAGAACAAAAGAGCAAAAACATGGAATCGTTCATCAGCACGGGCATCGCGAGCGGCGCCACGCACGCCGGACTGCCGTCGGCTGAGGTGGAGCAGGTCAAGGTCGCGGTGCTGGCAGCCGGCGCGTTCGGCATGGCCATGGCCACCATCGCGGCGCGCCGCAAGCACGACGTCGTCATCTACGCGCGCGACACCGAGACGGTACGCTTTACTACAGCTGTAGTGATGTGCGTGCGTGGTCTTCGTGCATCGCGTATCTGTGAATAGAAAGTGCTGCACTGGGTTGGGACTAACGTCAACGTTGCTGCGCTTGTGATCAGGTGGACGGGATCAACAAGAACCACCGCAACCCGAAGGTGTTCCCGGAGCACATCCTGCTGCCGTCGATCTCGGCCACCACGTCTGTGGAGGATGCCACGAAGGACGCAAAGATCGTGATCGTGTGCCTGCCTGCGCAGCTCACGCCGGACTTCCTGATGCAACACCGCGAGCACATCCCGAAGGACGCCATCCTGGTGATCACCTGCAAGGGCTTGTACCTAAAAACCAAGCAGCTGCTCTCGATCCCGATCTTGGAAGCGCTCGGACGCGACCAGCCGCTCACTTTCCTCTCAGGTACGACTGCAGTTTGCGTCATCGCTTGGTGTAATATTCTATTTGAGCGGTTTGTTGATGCAGCTTGTTTGCACTATCGTTTTACTGAACCACCGATCGTAGGTCCATCGTTTGCCTCGGAGCTCATGAACAATGCGCCGTCGGCGGTCGTGGTCGCCGGACAGTACTTGTATCATGCAGTGTACGTGCAGCGCTTGCTCTCGACGATCAACTTTCGCATCTACAGCTCGCAAGACATCATCGGCGTTCAGCTGGGCGGCGCACTAAAGAACCCGCTTGCTATCGGCGCGGGTATGATCGAAGGCGCGGGCTATGGCATCAACACGTTGACTGCGTACGTGACGCGTAGCTCTTTGGAGCTGCAGAAGCTCTGCGTCGCCATGGGAGGCCAGCCGATCACCATCTCGGGTCTCTCGGGGATCGGCGACTTGATGCTCACGGCGTTTGGGAGCCTCTCACGCAACCGCACGTTCGGGATGCGCGTGATCCGCGGCGAGAAAGCGGAAGACATCCTCAAAACGACCACTGTTGAAGGCGTGCCCACCGCCGAGGTCGCGGTCTATTTCGCGCATCAGTGCGGTCTGGATCTGCCTATTTTCCGAGCCGTGAACGCGATGATCAAGGGGGAGATCAAGCGCGAAGAGCTCCAGGCGCTGCTGATGAACCGCCCGCTCAAGTCAGAGACTTGAGGCAGTGCAGTGAGTGGATAAGAAAACCTCACGCAAGGAATCAAAACCGGTGAGAAAAACGGAATGTTGACGTCTGTGTTCAATTCAGGTTGTAATTAAATGAGAATTGGCTGAACCGTTTGCTGTGAGACTTCTTCGCGCCGATGCTCGGGTCGTACGCTGCAGACGGCGGACCTTCGTCGATGAACTCTGGGTCCACGTACCGCGTGTCGGTGTCACTGGAAAGCTTCGGCTTCCAGCGCGCCTTCACCTCGCGTCGCTCGAGCTTCTCCCAGTTGATCCCCTTGAAGAACGGGTTCGCCTTGATCGCTTCCACACCGCCGACGTCCGCCGAACCGAGGCGATTGTACGGATCCTTGATCAGCAAGCCATGCACGAGGTCGAAAGCGTCTTTTGGGAAATCCTTTGGAAACACCACGTCCGCATACGCGATGCGACTCAGCATCTTGTGCTCGTTTTCATTGTAGAATGGGGACTCGCCGACCAGCATCTCATACTAAACACACAGTTGACAAGGCAGCAAAGACAAACAGATTCGGTCAGCAAACATGACCCTCGCAACAAAATATAAACTGCAAATAGCGCAGCAAGCACGCACGATCACAACGCCGAGACTCCACCAATCGTAGGCTTTGCCATAATTACGCGACCCGTCTGGATTCTGCGCGAGCGCTTCGGGGGCGACGTACTCGGCCGTGCCGGACAAAGTCTTGACGCCGTAGCTGCTGCCATAAATATGCTGCTTCGAGAGCCCAAAGTCCACGACGCCGATGTGACCCTCGTCGTCGATCATCACGTTCGACGGCTTCAGATCGCGGTAGAGAATGTTGAGCTCGTGCAAGTACGAGATCGCGAGCACGAGCTCTGCGCCGTACAGCCGCACGTCGCGCAAGTCGATCTTCCCTTTCATGTTCAAGTGGTAGAACAAATCCCCCGCCGCGTAGTACTTCATGCCCAGGTACAGGCGCTCGTTGGTCTGGAACGCAAACACGAGACTGCAAATGTACGGGTGGTGGATGCGCTGCAGGATCTGCCGCTCCTCCATCGCGTTCATGATGTCTGTGCGATCCATGTTCGTCTTCTTGATGATCTTGAGCGCAAACACGCGGCCGTCTTTCTTGAACCGCACGAGCATCACGGCTCCGAAACTGCCTTTCCCGAGCACGCTCAGCATCTCGAAGTCGTGGATCGTGAGTGACTCGTGCTCGCTGCTATCCGAATACACAGATCCCTCCGCCCACGAGTCGTCTCCAGACTCGCCGCGCACAGACCTGGATGAAGATGTCGGAGGCTCAATCTCCGTGAGCCCAACAATGGTGGTCGAAGACGGGGCAGGAGACACACTCTGGAAATCAAACTTGCCCGGCATGAGCTGCGTGATCCCCGGCGACTCGATGGGCTCATTGATCGACGGGATCGGGAGAATCAGCTCGCTCATAGGTCGACGCTGGCTCTGCGGCTGGGCGACATGGGCTTGCACTTGGTCAATACTGGCCGGTTCCACCAGCACGCTCACTACAGGCGGCGGACTCGACAAACTCATGAAATAGTGCTCCAACGCGACTTGGACGTCCCCACCTGCGCCGTCCAGCACATTCGCGAGGCGGTCGCGCGAGACATCGTTGCCAATGATGCTCGCCATCTGGTCCACTTTCGCGTCGTTGATGATGATCTCCTCGGAAATGGAATCTCGTCGTGCCTGCACGCACAGACAAATGTTAGAATGACCCTCAATGAGCTAAAGATCATGGCTGCAAAGCGACAGAGTGAAGCCTACCAGTTCCACAGACACATCGTGGATGTTGACACTTTCGTGCGATTGTGGTGTGCCCGCGACGTTGATCGTCAGGTGGTTGATGTCCACGGGGTCCTTCGGCTGCGGCAAGCTCTCCATCGCATTCTCCGTGAGCTTGGCGTAGAAATACAGTCTCTGTGCCGGTCTGTCAGCAAAATCAAGCAACATCAACGCCCACCCATTGCATCCACAGGCGGAATCAAGTAGGATTTGAGTACGTACAGTTTGATGCGCTCGAGACCGAGAAAGCACCGGTGCACGCTCGTGTTGTAGCTGCTGAGTCCCACGGGTCGCTCGTCGCGCATGATGATCTCCTTGTCTTTCCACTTGTAGCTCGTGAGAAAGAAATAGTCCCCAGGTCGCAAGTTGCGTCCCAACGGCAGCCCGCGCACGACAAACTTGTTGCGGTCGTCCTCGGACGGCGGCTTCCACTGCAGCACCTTGTTCATATATTGGCTCGCCTTAAGCCACAGTCCATTGCACTCGAGCGTGACGATGTCGCCGTTCGTAAAGTACGGCCGCTGGGTCGCGGTCGTCGGCGCGCCGTAAAAGTTCGCAGCGCGCCACCCGCGCTTGCGCAGACGGATCGTCAGGAACTTCTCGTTGCTGGGCGTGAGCATGTCGTAGGACGCGAGCCCCCTCGTGAGCGTCGCGTAGTACCCGTCGGTTTTGCTGACCATGCCGCTCACGTAGCGCGAGTGCAGCGTGAGGCTCAGACCGGACTGGATGATCGGCACGTAGCTGCCGTTCGCCATGAGGTTCGCCATCGGCTCGTGGTTGTCGCCGCCGCTGCTGTCGCTGCTGTTATTGCTCAGGAAGCTGCTGTTGCCGCTGCTCACGATGCCGGCACTCGCATAACCACCTGCCGCACGCACGTCGCCGCGGTCCTGGTCGGTCTCCTGCGCGCCAACCTCCATGAAGTACCAGTTGAGCGCCGCGCTGACATCGAAGCCGCACACGTTCAGACACGTGAGGATGACGCTCTGCGGCACGTGCTCGCCGAGGATCGTGCGCATGAGCTCGATGTCGCTCTCCTGCGACGCGCGCGACGGGGGGTTGCTGCCGTTCATGCTCGCTGCGCTTCCGGTGCTGGTCTCTGTTGCTGCTGCTGTGTGTGGAATGAGAAGAGAAGAGCGAAGGCGGTGCGGCTAACAGAGCGATGCACACAGATGGAGAGAAGTGCGGGGGTGAGCTGCTCAACTGCCCAGAGATCAGAGAGAGAGCGAAGAAGGACGGCGAGTACGATCACGCGCGGTCGTCGTCGTCGCCGCCGTCGCGCTGCTGCTTTTTCCTGCTTTTGACTTGTGGGATCTAAGCTGGCGATGTTGTCATCGTCTCTGTGCTGGACAAAGAGGATACCAGTGTCCAAATACAAAGACAGTAATGTCATCTGCGCAAGCTTGCATTTCAAGTGAAGTCTGTGCTGAGCGATGTAGTCGTCTGCAGACCTCTGTTTGAAATGCGATAACCGTGCTTTGATTTTACTATACGAGATATTTGAATAGCTGATGGGAGACTCGCACAGGCTCTATCTCTCACTCTCTCTCTTTCTCTCTCCTTACAGTTTCGTACTTTGAAGAAGCGGATCGTCATTTGCACTGGCTGCAGTTTCAGCCAATCAGAGAGCGGAGAGAAAGCCATTTCTTGCTGATGAGCAGTGATGGGGTCAGGTGTACCCACTTGGTCGTCAAACTCAAGATCACCATGTCAATATGGACGCAACTTGATTGAGCCTGCGCTGCGCACTCTCTTTGCAGCAGAGAGAACACCAAAGGCGTGCTGAGGACGAGTGCTCCCTTCTATTAGTCCTGCTACAGGTGGAGCAGAGAGCCACGATCGCCGCCCGAACCATTCTTCGCTGCCACCATTTGCCCAGGTGCTCACCCTTCAATTTCCAGTCTTCCGCACACTTCGACAACAACAACAGGCAACAAGCTACAAGAAACGCCAGTCATTCAAGGCAGCATCAGCATGCAGAAA